>MNPL01000530.1:0-13879 GCA_002081605.1 Tropilaelaps mercedesae
TATATATATATATATATATATATATATATATATTACAGAAAAAAAACTTGGATTGGTGCTTGATACAATAATGATTGTAGGTTTGCTCATTAAAGATTGCTTCATCCTGGCCGTGCATTAAAATCGTTTCATCTTGCAATTTTCACACAGATTTCCACCTAGAGCCCTCTCAGGTAGAGTGTGACAGTTGAAACGGATGGGTTTTTCAGTTCAGTGAGCCGATTCGAATTCAAAAGATTATTAATAGAATCAGGGCCGTACCTGACGGGAAGTATGAGCCGCTGGCAGGAGACAGTGGGGACAGTTTTTAGCTACCGATGAGGTTCCAGGGAGGTACCGCTTTGTTCGTAATTGCCCAAATCTGAGCCCGTCTGCTTAGCCACATTTCAGAGGAAACTACCTTTTTGCAACAAAAATAATAACAGCGCAAGCGTTAATCGTAGCATAACTTCACGCGCTCTATTTGGCTGAATTCCAAATTGTAAGCAACGCGTTTTTAGCAAAAAAAATTGCTCACAGTAGCAACTTCATCTGTTTCTCATTCTCCCTTGAATAAAGCCGCAGATTCACCAAATAATCCAGTAAAAAAATCTGGTTTTGCTATTCTAGAATGATGAACGTTTCACCAGAGATATCAATGCAAAGTATCTGACGTGGACAGTTTAACGAACGGAACGACAATGAAAATTTTCAGGTTTGTTTATTACATTAACAAAACGCCCAAAAAAGGTTTTGAAATAATAAATACTTTGCGCACGCAAAATAACATTTAAACTTATTGCTCTTCTTAAATACTCATTCTTGTACCTTTACAATCTTTTAAATTCGCAGGACTTAGCAATTTCCTATTCCTCATACTGTTCAAACCACATGTGTCTTTCTTTTTTATAGTCAGTGCGTATTTCGCTACTCGTATCCTGTCAATCTCAAGTTATGCATTACTCAAGATGACTCTCCAATGAGCATAGCATATAACGGATTACCGCCATCTTCCTGAAAGATAGCGTAAACACATCTATATATGAATAAAACGTAATTAGACTTGTAGACGTCAGATCACAATAAAAATACTCTAGGCCTAGTGGACCTCTAGCAATGTAATTATAAGAGTTGCGAGAATACATTTGCACAGTCTACTTCAACATTATTTACAAGATTCTTCATGAAGGACAATATCGTTTTAAAGTTATGATTTTATGGGTTGATAGCTGTAAGTCACGAAATCCAGAACATTGATATTTGCGTGTTCCGAGCTTCATCTAATCAAAAGACGACCTGATTTCATAAATCAAGTGACACCAACTGACAAGTCATTTTTATCTTCATACAACATTGACTTACGGAACGAGTAGCTTTTATATACCTCTCTTGCTGCTCTAATTTCGGTATTTTAGGCCGTAGTAAAGCGGCTACCTAATAATCGGACAGGTTTAGGTGAATACTACAGGTTGCAAGAATTCGAAGCTGACTTAATGCGGAGCGCGTTAACCCGACCGAATGGACAAGCATAATACAGCGATAAATAGCCATCAGTAATAACTATTTAACGTACTGTAGTCAATGATATACGCTCATTTGAGCGATATACCGCTTATGGCACATACAACTTCATGGAATGCTTCAATTTTTAGTAAAAGAGGCGTTAGAACAGGGTACACGCTCTATAAATTTCATATATAACAGTAACTGCTGTCGAGATGTATTTCTATGTGTGTGTGTGTGTATATGAATGTATGAATTTCTATATATGTACAGAAAAAAACGTGTCCCATATAAAAAAATGTCCACTTGGGTACTGCAACGACGCTTAATACTGTGGACTGTCCCGTGCCGTTATCGCTGGCGTTATAGACCTCACTAAGGATCACATGCGGTCAGTGTGACAAGATACGTTGTATTCCACACTGGTCGTCGTCCACCTTCAAGGGGAAGTAAGTAAATTTTCGTGGGCGAAGCCAGAAATGGGATTTAGATAGCCACGAAAATATGGTTAAATCCAACCGTTGGTCTCACACCATACAAAGAAAAAGTGTATGTAATATGGAAGTCATGATTTTATGTTTATATTGAGGCAAAAAGATTTGAAGGTCGCTAAAACTAGCTGGTCTAAAACGACATTTAAAGCACATATTAGTCGTTTAGAGTTATTTAGTCTGGGTTTGGCAAAGACTTCAGCGAATCGTTTGTGAATCTAGTAATAAAAGTGCGGGCGATGATTCTGTGTGGGGGTGCGTTCATCAATTTGACAAAAGGAAAGAGAAAGCCTATACGGCATTCCACAGCATATATTAACGTGTATAAAAGTCTATAGCTGTAGTTACTTGTGGATATGTACGAACGAACTACAAACTGTGCTATAAGGATTCTAATACATGTACCTAACCCCTGAGATCTCTAGACCTCTGACGCAGGGCAATGGATTTTTGTGCTCGCTTGCCATGGCACAAGAGAATAATTCGCAGCCCAGATGTTGTTAATTGGAGGACTTAAATTAACATACTGGAAAATAAATCCGTTATATGTGTCACCCTCTGCGGCCGCGCTGTTCGCCTTGATGTTTTTCCTGTCAAACTACCTGCCAGTATACCTCAAGTTTCATGCTGCGTTTACAGGATAGGTAACTTAACATATGTCCTTCAAGTGGCAACATTCACCTCACTTCACGAACAGGAATCATCACGCCCAGGGTCCAACAGCTCGAAGCTCATTTGGGGTCCCACGATGGCGATTTCACTAGCACCAGTAGAATTTTCGTTGATGCTGCAGCCTCAGCTATTTGATTCGAACAGGAGGAGATTTACGACACGCACTGCATTCGTGCCTCTGTCGTTACGTGTTCCCTCAATAGATCTCAGTAGTTGCTATCACCAGCAGAGATCGCCCGATATTCCTGCCATTGAATATCGGTGCTTCAAGCAGTACTGCCAGATGACGGCGTACCAGTCTCCCACAGATCCAGCCACCGGAGCTAGGAGTCACTGGCATCTGTCGTGCTTTACTGCGTCGCCTACCCCAGGCCCAACCAAATCATCCGCATTGCCGGCAGCTTCAGTATAGAGTTCACTGTAGATCTTTAGTATAGATAATCCCAACTTGTGAAATAGAAACGCGTTGTTATTTCATGGAATCAATCTCATATTTTCTTACTGCTGTTTGGTATGCAGCGCATTTGATGGCGAAGGCCAATCTTTGTAGAACGTGTGCAGCTAACGAGAACCAGCAATTATGAATAGTTTTTGCAGTTGAAAATTCACCCAAGTTAGACGGGGTCGCGTCATAAAGAAGGCACTGCACAGATCATGTGAAAAAAAATAAAATAATATATACGTTACACGCTGGAACCGGAAACAAAGGCACCTTTTAAAAAATTGCTGCCTTCGGCTCATTAATAAATTGGAAATATGAGGCCGAATCCTTTTGTTAGAGGAGAAAGAAGTTCCTAGTTAGTTTAATAAATACTATGAATGACTAGGAAGATATCATCAGATAGGCCTTCGACAAGAGTTCAGAGTCAGAGCGGCGACACATCTATCCAAACATGCTTTACGAACGCATCTGAGGAATGTAGTAAAAAATTAAAAGAGTTTCTACCGTGTACTTGAGCCTAGCAGTGCGAGGCCGCTGAGCGAAAAACTAAACTATACGGATTCTATAATGCAATTTAGTACTAATCGAACGATTAAAACTTTATGCCACCTGAATTATCATATATTACTTAGCAAACCGGCGTGCTATGCAAGCAAATTATACTGATCTCAAGAAGTGAGCAGCGGCATTGAAAAGCTTTTAACATAAATTAAGAACCACCTTTATCTTTTCTGTTCTGAAATGAGTTTGTCCATTTCTGAAATAAAAAAAAAGCTATAAATCTATTAACTTTCTAACTGTGCTGTGTGTGACATGGTGTAACACATAAAAATACGTTGCAACATCGCAATTAAAGTGTGAGTTGAAGACATGAATTCGTAGTATCGATGCTATTGTGTGTCTTGTGCAAAAAAGGACTACTCAGTACGTGTATTCTATCTCACTTCACAGGCGATAACAACGAGCATGGAGGTACAGAACAGCCGTGGTCTTGTCGCTGCTCGCCAGGACCGCCTGGCCCGCCCGGTGCGCCGGGAATTTGTAATCGACCTCGAGGAGACATTAGCGGAGGCCGTAAGCGTCGTTTCACCGGCGGCCCTCCAGGGCCTCCAGGCCCCCCTGGTCCACCTGGGCCTAAAGGCGAGAAGGGCGTAAGGGGCGCACAGGGTCTTGCGGCTCTTGATGGACTGCCTGGTCAACCCGGCCTCGATGGAATGCCCGGGATGCCTGGAGAGGACGGAATGCCGGGTAGAGATGGTCTACCAGGCGTGGCAGGAACGCCTGGTCGACCCGGAATAAACGGAACTGACGGTGAGTGCCTAAAGAAATCTGCGTTATACATCATTATAAAGTGCCGTCGTATCGTTTCAATTTAACGTAATCATAGAATGTGAATTCATTTGCCTACCTTACCTTTTGGACTGGCGCATAATGGCTAATAATATTATACAGTTGTTCGGTTACCGACAAAGGTCTCCATGGTCATCAAGACTATCTCAAATGTTTTCCAAAACATTTTCATGTTAGGTGGATTTAAATAAATACACCCTATACTTATCACTGCAGTCGGTCTTTAGTTCCGGCATAGTGCAGGCAGACCCTCACTGCCTGTTATATATATATATATATGTGTGTGTGTGCGTGTTGTGTTTGGGGCAACGTTAATACGTTTGATGATCGTTTGGTATTCCTCTTTTGGTAGGCATTCCGGGAGCTCCGGGCTTACCGGGAACTGCTGGCACTCCGGGTACTCAGGGCCCTGTGGGTCCGAAAGGCCGCCGAGGTCCTCCGGGAGCTGAAGGACCGCCTGGAATGCCTGGCATTACATCCTACACGATCAATGGAGTAACTGCTGGAAGTCTAAATATTACAGACATCAAAAATATCATTGGTAATCTTTTCTTTGTTCTTACCTTTGATCATTTAAATTCTGTTCATGTCTATGTATTACTCGACGAATCTTTGCCTCGTAGAGTTGCTTCATTTTTATTATTCATTTTTATCAGGAAGCTATTTATTGCACGCCTGCATTACTGTAATTATTATATTATTGTCAGGATATATGTCAACAGATCTATTTTGCTGCCATCTTCAATATCGTTAAAAAGCTACAATATTATCGAACTATGTGATTTACCAAAGCGTCGAATTATATTTCGGCCAACAACTTCACTTCTTTGCACATTTGGTTAATTTGACTTCGTCAGCTGGCCAAAGCACCACGTCACTGAAGAAAAACGGACCTCTAAACCCTACTTTAGCCCCTTCTGCTCAATAGCATAAATACATCAAGTTGAAACTGTTACGAAATACGCAAACCATTTTCATATGGTTGCAGCCGCCCATCTTCATTTTTTCGCCTTCACCATAATCAAACCTATCTCTTGATCTTACAGTTTTATAAAAGTCTCGACGCGTCTTCATATAGCCCATTTTCGATTAGAGCGCCGCACAATTTTGACCTCCCCATTGTGCCATAAACTATCCTTAAAACTAAAGACGAGATAACATAACTCTACTCTTTCCTCTATGGCCCAATTCGTAGTTTCTGGTGACGTTCTATTCTAACACCTGCATGAAAGACACCTTGACAGAGACCTACGATATTTTTCCACCCCGCTGTATTGGCCGTGAAATTTATATATACACACCAGTAGTGACTATCGGCCTCTCGTGTGTTAGTTTGCAAATGTCCGTTTAAAAATAATTATAACCTTTTGTAATTCGATATCGATTCTTACGACTATTTTAAAATAACTTTTTACGAACCTAAATCTCGTTAGGACACATCGTTGGGACCTTTGCATATGCATCAATCTGTCAGGACCGTTTTTCCTCCTTAAACCCTAGATTACTGCAGATTTGTTTTACAACCGGCAGATCCGTCTAGGGTAATCGCGAAAGCTTCGAGTGTGGCTGTTAGTTGAATGAATCTGTTCAGCATTATCGTCTCGATCACCATAATTTGCCGTATCTCCATCAAACATATAGTTCGTTTTTCGAAAACACTGCATCCTAGAAATTTCGTGTCCTTGCCGGTAGTTGCATGTGTGGTTCTTTGACATTGTTTGCTCTAATAGTGTTTTTCACGGTCTGGTCTTCAAGTATGACTGCTTCGCTCTCATTAGCAGTCTTAAAAAAAAAACGATGGCGTTTACATTTTTTTCGTTTGTGCTGCCATTTCAATGCTTTTACATATATCGCTGTAATACACTTATTAAAGTGCTCCAATTGAACCTTTTTTGATTCTGGCAGATTCAACACTGCTTTCTTTAGTAAGAGGTTCTGTAACCGGCAGTACATATAAAAGGTTAATGTTATTATTGTTATTACTATCACTGGCAACAATCTAGCGTTTGGTAAGCAAACAGCTTAAACATCGGATTAGGAAGCTCATTGATTATATTGCGGCGTTATAAAATATCGACGATATCTGTTTGGCCACGTCTACTACGTTTGCATTTGTTAAAGACATTTACGATGAGAGTCAGCCGTACATTCTCACGAGGCTTGGGATTCCCGAGTAATAGATAATGGATTATTAAAGGAAAAAATACTGTAATTTTTCTGCCGGTTCCTGAAATTGCGCAGAATTTAGATCGAAAACTCGTTTTCTCTCGGGAACGCCTCTGAAACCTGTTTGCCCTGCAGTGTTCCCATAATTGGGAGTTTCGCCTGCGGCGTAATGAGAACTGCCTTGAACATATCAGGGCTAGACTGTAACAGGCCAGACTTCACGGGAAATAAGCCTAACATAGTGAAATAGCAAGGAGTGCGAATTTGTGAAATATTTAGCTACATTGTCAAAAATTCTTTACGAAATAGAGATGTAGTTCGCTTTTTAGGTGCCGTATTATGGCAGCAGTTAAAACTCGAGTTTTGTTTTCTTCTGTGCTTATCCCATAATAGGTGCTCGGCTGGCGTGCAATTAGGTTCCACCTGTATATAGAGGTAATACTTATTTTTCGCTTTGTACCGAACCCCGTGACAACTGAGACGACGTCAAGTAAACAGCATCGAACAAGTTCAAATGTATTTATGCAATGTCATTGTCTGTAAGCGAAAACAGTTCTAATAGATATGTTCTCTTGGTTATCGTTCAGGCGGGCAACGTTGGCGTTATCTTTGAAGTCAAGTGGCTCTCTTAAGGCTGAGTTCACCTTTCCCATTGCAAACATACGATCCGAGCATGTTCGTGGTTCCTCGAACACAATTACCTTTTTGCCTATCCAATTAAAAAGCTCAAATAACGACATTCAGTGTTTAGTATGTTAAATGTTCAAACGCCTACTGTACTGGCAGAGTTGAACTTAGGACAAAACTTTTGATTTTTAAAGAACATGCTCAGCAAACTGGTCTGAAAACGAATCATCTTCTAGAAGACAGTCGTATATCTTGTGAGAGAATTAACAAATTTTCCGTAGATGTACAAATGCCGTAGAAAGTAGGAAACGAAACAGAACAGAATTTTGTAGACCAGTCAAATGAACTGGGCAAGTTGGAACCGCCAAATCGATTTCATTCAGGGCAAATTACGTGTTATCGGTCGGTAGACCTGAAAAATCTCCTCTTGCGATCACATCAACATTCCAAGCAACTCCTTATAATGTTTTGTGGAGTCCGAAGTATACTGTACGGACTCGTGTTCAGAATAGGCAGATGTTCGCCAAAGTACGTACATACACTTTCACAAGGGAATCGACAACAAAATTGATTTCAATCTATTGGTAAGTGAACATCAATAGGTCAAACCAGACTTAAAAACACTGTGTGATCGTTTTTTAAGTCGCTTTATTAGAATATACGTTAAATAAGCGGGCCTTGAAGAAAGAAGAAAGAAATGTATTCAAAATGTCGTAAGCAATCATTTTTCTGATAATAAAAAATCAGTGGGCATATCTAAATGCACATTGACTATGCAGTATACTAGAATGTTCTGAAATTTTTTCCTAGCATCACGGTCAACGGCTAAAAAAAGTGTATGCCTTGTTTTTTTGGTTTTACAATTTCGTTAATATACTAATAATTCGTTCATATACTCTTATAAATTCTTTGTGCGCTTGCTAAGTCCTTGCGTAATTCCAGAGCCTCCCAGATGCAACAACGACGTTGACATAGTCGAACTTTACCCCTCTCAGTGTAGATATAGCAGATGACATGCTAGCCATTAAAGTTTGTTATTCTACGCTGACTCACTAATAGGTATCAGATTTCTGACATAAAATTTTTCGCCTATCCTTGATCATTGTCACTCCAGTAAACGATGAAGTTTTTAGCGAACGAGGCGATGCAGTTGCTATAGTTGGGACATAAACACCGCACTCGCATTCATAAACGAAGAGAAGCGCTTGGAATAACTAGTGCAGGAAGAGCGGAAATTTTTGTACCGAACTCACCATTATGAACAACGGCACTGAATCGTACAGTACACTAGCACTAAGGACTAAATACATCTGTATTCTTTCACGTATCTACAAATTGATTAAGCTATTTCTTCTTATGAGAATTATTCATTATTCGATGACATGCGATATTGCATAAATAATGGTAAATGTCCTGTAAGAAAGTCATGATATTGTTAGTCGTTGTCCCTGCAGTGTACTAATTGCCTTGCTGTGTACAGTGCTGCCGCACAGTACAATTCGTATTGTTTCACACCGTTCGTTCACCACGGGCTGAGCGAACGGTGTAGAGGCTAGACAACTGTATATGCTTGGGTGGAGTTACAGAAGCAGAACTGCAAAGAAATTTTTTTAGCTCTCAGTTTTCAGTCCCGCAATACCTCTGGCCAGCTTCTTCATCACGCACGGTGGAGGTACAGTGCACTTACTAACCGATCAAACAAAGGTTTTTCATGGAAACGACGCCTTCGCTTTTGAGTTTGTTTGGATGGTTCGCTCCAGCCACAAGGAACTAATTGGACACACAATGCTTTTCAATTTTACTGGCAGAAAAGCGCCATGTAAAAACAAAGCTCAGGCACTGCTCGATACAACAGTTGACGCAAACGACCCCGAGCTGTTCCCGAGCATGGGCGCCTCGCACGAAAGATTAGCAGCCATCCACCTTCATTCTGCATACATGTTCTCCACAATACTAAAAACCTTTTTAGTAGCTGGATTATTCTAATACGTTTTTACCTTATCTATCACGTGTACACTAGTTAGATTCACTTGGTGAACCAAGTGAATGCATTATGCTAAATGGAAGCCTTCCAGCTAATTTCAGCTAAACTGTTCAAAAGTGGGATGAGTCTTTTACGATACGTGCCAGCACGCTCAAGAGTTTCGCTGTGTAGAAGCCTGTAGAGTACATAGCCAAGCTTCGCTATGCTTTTTAAGGCATAGAGAAACCGTGTAGGCCTCTGTGGCGTAAAAAGTTCTCTTGCACAGTACTCAAACCGCACCTAATTAAACAAGTAGAACTTAAATTCGTTTTGAATAATTTGAAGCATTTCCAATTTACTATTGAATCTTTGTAATTTTTGTTCATATCTAAGTGGCATGGCTATTACCATTTATTAGCAAGATTTTGTTCATTCACAAGTCATACAGCACCTCTGCTGACCTATATCATTATAGAACGAAGCGCACGCAATGGCATATGACCTCGAGTTAGCTAAGTTCACTGTACTTGTGTTCTGTTCTATTTTCGCATGTTCGGCCACCCACAAAATATCAGTAGTACTACGATGGGTAGGAAAACTCTCAATTACTACCAAGGAATTCGACATCCAGGATCTTTACCTAGGCATTCTGTTTGGGCATTTGTTTATACATGCAATTGGTTTTCCGGGAGGAAATGTACAAGCAAAACCGAGAAAGCCACACGGTTTTCCCCTGCACGTCCGCAAAACTGTTTCTGATTACACAGCGCATAACCCTTGTCCTCAGGCAATCACAGAATAAACACAAGCGCTGGCGGCACCATAAACCTACTCCGCGAATCCTCGTCCAGCTTTTAAGAAAAGCGGTCTAAGGCCTGCATATAGTCTGCGATGTAGATCTCTCTCCCACGTCTGTACAAAGCTCTTAGTAGCTGAAGGCTTCTCCGTGTTTAAACTAATATTTACATTGGTAACGCTTTATCAGGGGGAAAGCTGCATATCAAGCCATACCCACCATTCGTTCACGTTACGGGACCCAAGGTCAACTTGCGTCGTCACTTGCTGGAACACTGGGCGAATTTCAAAAACAGTTGCCCCCGCTCCGTGAGCTTCTCGTTCTTCTTAGTGGCTGAGTAGTCATTTGTTATGAGTAATCCGTCTTGTCTATTAGAAATGCGTTTGCCAAAAGGACCTATATTTTTCCAGAACAGCTAGCCAAAAAACCACCTATTTTTTGAATAACTGAATTTACCTTTAACGTTCTCAAGTAGCTTTCCGTTTTTTTAAGTATTTTTGTCAGTTAGAGTGAAAACTAGTGTTTTATCTTCGACAAGTGGCGTTTAGTTCTTATCATTTCGCCTATAGTTTTTCTTTTTGCAAGCTTGTTTTTAGGTTACCGGTACCGGAAGATGGCATAACACAGACAATTTAGCCTCCTTCATAGCCAGGTTTACCAGAAGTCTTGCAACCTTGGCGTTTAATTTTCGTTTAGCTCAATCAAATACGGAGAAATCCTGATCGCTTGATGCTAAAGCCTACAAACAAGTAAAACGTTTTTAGCAGAGTTTTGCTCGCTGATATCTTTGTAAACCCTTCTCTGTTCTTACTTTCCACATTTGATCTGCATGGACAACACCACCGGTTGCTCAACGTACTTTATGCGGACACTATTTGGGTGCGCAACTCTTCAGCTTGCAGCTTCTTTGTTTACGGTAGTGCCGTGTCTTATGAGAGAAAAAACATTAAACGAGGGAACCAGCACCCAATCTTACCTTCAACCGTTCGCCCTTTTCCTGCACGAATGGGCTTCTTTATTTCCAAATATACGTTTAGCAAGTTCATGGTCCCAGCACTAACGGGCCACTCGAATATCATCTCGAATACTGATGGATATACTCTGCGGGATGCACTTTTAGTATGCATCCCAGACCATTCAGCGACGTTTATCGAGCTATCCGTGACAGCCTTTTCCTTCGTTAGGGTCTTGGACCAAGCGCCCCCATATATGTCATCGTCAGGTCTTCCACCATTTTACCTCATGTGGCAGAGCCGCCCGGGGTGATCACTCCTATTCTTGTTTTCATGCTTGTCCAAGGCAATGAGCCTCTTTTCTCCCCTGGCCACTGTCTAACAGCTAGCGTGTCCTTTACAGTTAATCTCTTCGGGCGATGTCACTTGACTGCGAGAGATGTTTCATTGCACCTTCGCCACCGCCGAGTGCGACGAACGTGCCACCTTCACGTGACGCATGCCGATGAGCGCTGGCCGTGAGCTTTTCCTACCGTTGGCATTAAATGGAACCATTGGTTTTCCTGATTTTGCCCGCCAACGGTGATTCCTTCGAGGAATGCGATAAGTACACTGAGATTAGAATTCTTCTCAGATGTAACTGAAGGCCATGCACGAATTTGCCAAACACGTTCGGACATATTGGGCATACGTAAAAAGTGAATGGTTAACGACACAATCACGTCAATTACCATATTGCGCATGTGCAACGTATTTAGAAAAATTGATTCCAATGCAAATGCAAAGATAGATACCTATCCACCTATGACTATGCGTATTTATGGCAGGCGGTTGGCGGAATGGGGGAGCAGCATACGGCCCTTGCACAGAAAAGGGTTGTGTCTGTGGCCGGCGGAAATTGAACCAACCTGCGGTTGTTTGCCGTTCCGGACAGTAGCTCTAAAGTAATAGACTCCTCGTGTTGGCCATTTGCCAAGTCCAGTGGTAGGCGTCCACTCTGCTACCAGCACCGCCGTTACTATCTATCGCCGAAGGCAAAACTCTTTATGCGTCGTCCTCGCTGCCTTCTACGCCTTTGGAAATCCTACGTTGTAACGGTAGAAGTGTAAGGGGAAGGCGCCAGGGGGGCAATGGAGGCGCTTTCTTCGTTAGGTTGAAGTCATGACCGGGGTCTTGGTCGTTGTTCAGAAGCGGCCGAAAGAAACGAAGACGGTTCTGAAGTCGAAGATGTTATATGAGCAAAAGGCCAGAGCATTTGGCAGGCAAAAGCTTGCGAGTATATCACCCTGGACAAGCTAAAATTTACCTGTACACACACATATATATATATGTGTGTGTACAAGTTTTTTTTTTCGTGTATATATATATACACGAAAGCGGTAAAATGCATTAGGAAAATGGCCTCAAAAAGGACCTTGAAAACAAAAATATAATAAATTTTACGGAAATTGAAGAACGACAGTCCATATATAAACTTCTATTTTAGTCATTTTAGTGTTTTTGGGAAGTTTACTCAATTTAATGCATGGGAAATGTTAAATTCGAGAGAA
Source organism: Tropilaelaps mercedesae (assembly GCA_002081605.1). NCBI lineage: Eukaryota > Metazoa > Arthropoda > Arachnida > Mesostigmata > Laelapidae > Tropilaelaps > Tropilaelaps mercedesae. The sequence goes on from MNPL01000530.1 coordinate 12,493, forward strand.
TTTGATGCAGATGTTTATAGCCAAAAATACGTAGACTAGAATTTTATATACACATATATATATATATATATATATAGCTCATCGAACTTACACAGAGCTAGGAAAAACCGACGGCAGCACCAAGGAGATCGTTTACACGTTATTTTATGCTGCAATAGCATTCTTTGTCAGCTATATACTTTTTGCATTATACGATCACGAAGGACAATTGCGGCACACAGTCAGCAAAAAACTGGCAATGAAGAAAAACTCAAAGCAACTGGAAAATCGGCTGTTTTTGGTTGTCAACGATTACAGCCGTCCAACGCCTTGGCTAGTGGTGACTGATTCTCCTTGCTTTTACATTGCAAATAAGTTCGGATTCTTAAGTCAAACACTTTCAGATGTGGCAGTCGACGAAAGGGCAGGTACCATGACTGAAAAAGAAATGTCACCTCCCTTTCTAATAAATTTGAACCAATAAGTAACCAATAAAGTTCATTGCGGTGAGGTTGTATAACTTAAAACAGTAATCGTTTACTATAATGTTTTTACTATATCAGTTTGCTCTTGAACATAAATAATATAGCAATATAACAAATGGGCATATCTATATTGGCCAACAGATTCATTCGGATCCTTTAGGAACAGCTACTATACAATCGGCTTGTTTGCTTGTCTAATTAAATTGAGCTGAAATTTGTACTAAATATCGCTCCTAAGAACATGTTTACATGAGTATACAGAAATCCTGTATTATGTAAAATATGTTAATTATTCTATTAAAAAGACGATGGCAAGCCGCCTTAATTTGCAAAATTTCTCTAACTCCGATGCTGATTCTTTTAAGCTGTTAGCCTGTTAGCAGTATAGCACACGGAAATTCTAGCGACATAAAGGCTGTTACCACGGTTTTACCATAAACTATATAGTTCAATCATTGTCGATAGCTTCGACACATATAAAAGCACATCAATGTACAAATAATATACTATATTTTCATAGCTTAAAAATACCATTCATGTTTGTCGTACAATTTCAGTGCCAGCAACAATTGTCGAACGAGGCGATCAGCGAGTGCAGGTGGAAGAAGGGGAGCCTCTTCAATTACGATGCACCCCTCAGGGCCAACCGCAACCCCTAGTCGTATGGAGAAGACTTGATGGGCGGCCTATTTCTGCTGGTCGATGGATGCGTAAGTGCCCCAGTGTTCATGGATATCAATATAAGGCCAATTCGTCAATGCAAGTCAATGTAATATATGCTATTCCTAAGCTTAATTTCACCAACAATTTAAAGATAATCAGATGTCTCCCGAAATAGTTCTAAAGGGCAGTGATTTGCTGAAATTCACTCAAATGAAGGTAATTTCATATATATATATATATATATATATATATATATATAT
>MNPL01000533.1:0-12042 GCA_002081605.1 Tropilaelaps mercedesae
TATATATATATATATATATATATATATATATATATATACAACTTTACGCAAATGCATGGTACAGCGCTTGTTATGGTGCGCTACGCGGTTTCTGGTGTTTTGCAGCTCATACTGCACCACCAAATGTTATGACTTTCGCCACAACTATTAGCTACAGGAATACCGCGCGCGAGCAATACGCAAGCGTTAAACAGTACAATAACACAAACAGCTGCGCACTCCAGATGACCCCAGCTGACTGCAAATCTGCACTTATCTACTTCTGTGTCGTGCCATAAACTATGAACGGATATCGACCGATGAATTGCACCGGGTACTAAACGACGTCCAACAAGTGCAGTGCTGCGTACAATAAGCATACATTATACAACATCAACGAGATCCGCAATGTAACGACAACAACCACAGAGAGAAGAGAATGGCGCACTCTTTGGGAATTTGACGGAAGTACTTAAATTTCTTCTGTCCCGTTGTTGTTGTTTTTCCGTCGTAGTTGAATTTGCGCGCGTTTACACTCGTTCATCAGCGACTCAGACTCAAGGGGTTATGAATTTCGCCCGTAAATATGACCACCGCAACGGCCGCGTGTCAGAACAATCAACAACGCTGTCGCTACTGTTCTTGCCACTGCTAAAAGCACGGGAAGAAGAGGTATAAATAAGCCGCGAAGAAACATGGCAGAAGCCTCAGTAGATTTGACTAGACTTAACACAATGGCTGAATATACTGCTTGTCCGCCCAAAACGGAATTAATTATACACTATACAATATAATAATAATATACTTATAAAGTATAACAATATGGCTATGGCTTAACAACAATTACGGCCAAAGTCATCTATAAACAACATATAGTTGTACAACTCGCTTATATAAAAATTAGGAAGACTTGAATGTTCTCATTAGAACGTGATTAAATATTTTTTCCAGCGTATTAAAAGCTCTGCCTTTCCCTCGGTATTTGAAAACGCAGGCCAAAATGACAATGTGAGTGCTTTTGTCTTTTTGCTCGTGATGTGTCCACGTAGCCCCATTGTACCATCAAAACCGCTTTTTATTATATTTTATAGTCAAATATTAACTGTAATTTGTGTTGTAAACGGGAAAGATCAATGTTTTAGGATGTGCACGTTTGTGCATTGAACTTCCGTCGTTTTCCGTGATGTGTTCATTAGATAGCTCTCGGCATTTAGATACCGCAATAGATAGCCATATAGACTTTCTTTTTCTAGTTTTTATATTTATAGTATTGCCAATTCCTTAGCTTTTTCCAAATCTTCTGTAATACATCGTTCTATTGTTATCCTTTCAGTTGCGTTCTGTGTTGTCTAATACATGTTGGTGACTTAATTTTACGTTCAGAACGATAACGGGTCTGTATAGGAGATCGGCGGCTCAGAAGTACTATACATATGTATTGAATTTGTTTCTGTTTCTCTTTTATTGAAGATCCTATTGAAAAGCGCAGGCCGCCAGATGAGCCGAAACGGAAGAAGTACTTAGAATACATCTTCCACGCTTCTTCCGTCCTCTTAGCTGCAAAGATTGAAAGGATACATGTTTTTACTGTACATTTAGAGCATTCTGCACAAACAAAAGTTTTTATACGTATATGACTATTAAAAGAACCGTATTGAGTTGGCTCAAGTCTAACTGCAGCGATGAGCAAAACAATACACACATAGCGCAACCTGAGATTAACGTTAGAATTTATTGTAGATGAAGATGACAGGTTGATTCGGTTGACTTGAAGAGAATGAAAAAACTTATCTGCTGTTGTTTGTTGGCTCGTTAGTCCTCTTCCAATACTCCTATTTTTATCAATAAGAAAGGACAATAAATACCAGAGCAGCAGGTCGTTACAATAAGAGTCGAACTAGATAAGCTGAAAGTATATAAGTAGCTTTATAGCTGCCTACGACCACGGCAGATACACTGAAGTGAACAATATCCATTTTTGTGTACCAGACCTATGAGTCGCCTTAAGCTGTCACACGATAATCACAACAACAACAACAACAACGAAAACAAGAGCATAAGTTTGCATTTTTGCTTGTCATACTCAATTGAGAGCAGGATAGAAAACGAGAGTAGAGAAAGAAAAATGCTCTCTTATTTTCAAAGACGTGAATGTGGAAAGCTAAACAAATCAGGTAATAATATGGTCGGTGTAGATCCGCAGTGTAGAATCGCATATCCCGTAAGCTGAATACTATGTGCGGCATCATATGAAAGTGATGCCTTATATGAAAAAAAGCAGAACGGGCTTATCTTACCCTGACAGGCGTCTTTTACAGCTTTAAGAAAATAAGATCAGTTCTTAACCTGTTTTGACCAAGCATTCAACAAACTATTAACCTAAACAGGCCAAATCTGCAAGCCGATACATGCACATAGAAAAAAAGCTATATAAAAAGCGGACAAAATAAAAAGAAATATGTACCTTAGTGTACACCTTATAGAAAATGACACAACAGCCGAACCTCTTAAACCAAATAAGGAAAATGCGAGAACAAGCATTGTGGCAACTTGAGCCTGAATATAGACAATTGCAATGACCGGCTACAAAAAGAAATATTAAAGTAAAAACATTTCTAAAAAAGAAAAAAGCTAGTAGGATATGGATAGCGTCGTTCATAGGGAGGTGCAATCTATTTGCTTCTATCTGGGTATTAAATTTGAAGTCAACGAGTTTCCTGAATGTCCTGACCCTTTTCATGAACCGGGCCATAGTGCGATATCGTAATTCAGACCACACAAGAAACGTGGTACCGAATTTGGACTTCACATCTTTACGATGTAGAGCTATGATAAAATTGTAGTCCATTAAGCAAAACTATATTCGATAGCTGTGCGCCGTGTGGAGGTTGTGTCCAAGCTTAGCTGTTTCTGAAGATATATGGAGAAGCAGCATATAAAAAATGGTTTATATTATGTGTCTACATAACGACAATTTCGAAGCTACAAATGAGAAAAAAGAATAAACATTAAAGGTCACACTCATCATACAAAGTTGCCACCGAAAATTGTGTTGTATTACATTATCGTAAATTTATTTATCGCTTTTTCTGCGCTTTTTACAAGCTTTTACAAGATTTTTACGAGCGATGCACGTTAACGAGATATAACGTGTCATGTCTTCGTAGTTTTAACCAAGCTTGCAGCGAACCAGTACATTGTAATTAGCTTAACAGGTCTTTTTTTTCGCCCATTTTCGGCATTTACTTATGTAAATAACCGTGTATACCGAATGGCATATAATAGTCATATTTTCAATAACTCAAGTTAATAATGACCCACTTCTATGATTCCAAAACACAAATGATTTTTTAGACCATATACAGCCAAAACCATAAAAATATAATGGTTGTAATTCTAGGTGCGCGTACTCGCCTGCCTTAAGGTATTCAACACTGGATGTTGTATACCAACCTAAAGAAAAACCAAATAAATAGAAAATACCAACTTAAAAAATTGGGATCTTGCAGTTATATAAATTGGATTTCTTTTCTAGTCCCAGCTTTTAGCCAAACTCGAGTAAGATTGCATAGGCTTTCATTTATATGCCTCATCGTCATTATCACCATCAGCTTTTTTGGCCTACAGAGACGAACAAATTAACAAAAGAAATAGTATACTGATATTTTGAAATGACATCTGGCTTTGACGCTGATCTGAGATGTCAGGACAACAGGACTATTTCATAAGGTGAGCTAACATACAAATATTTGTTATTAATGACCAAACCGTTTCAACAACGTAGAACATTGAAGGTTACAGTTACAAGCGAAACGCTGACATTTACAATAGAGAAAATGTGGACGTAGAAACATAAATTATTTCTGAGCTAGGCGAACTCGTCTTTCGCCTAACCATTGCGTGGCGAATCAATGACAACAGGTAAGACCGCCACAAGTAATCTACGGAGGTGTTGAGATAGCACGATAGTTGCTCTTTTGAACCTAAAGTAAATCTCTTTTAAAGAACCTCTCCGTTGTAAACGGAGAGATTTTCGCATTATTTTAAGCAAGCAAATCGTGGAAAGAGTATGTGCCAGTAACGAGCTTTATGTGGGTGGTTCAGCATCGTAACGTACTATGGAAAGCAAAATTCTTGCAAGTAGCTATATGCTCATCTCGTTGAAACCCTGGTGTGATAAATCTATATGACAGTTAGTAGACTTAATCCAGCTATAGCGGTGCAACGAATATGAGACCAATGGAGTGATCAAGTAAAGAGACGGAGCTCCATCTTCTAGCGATAGCGTTTCACCTCTTTTTGACCTATTCGTAAAATACAAGTCAATAAAAAATTAAAACGCGTATATGGTAAGTTACCATTACGACGGCGTATAAGCTTCTATAGCAACGATCGTAACCTATAGAGTGTTTCGAACTTCAGGTCCAAACTCTGGACCTTGGATTTATGAATGGGTGTTCACATGGCGAATAAAAGCCCTTAGTTATTAAATTCGCCAAGATCAATCTGAACTTAGATAAGCTTGCTATTTGATGTTAAACACCATCTGGAAAGACTTCTCTGATTTTTACTGGTCTATCTTTGGACGAACATTGACCAACAATGGACTGAATGGATAAACGTCGGTTAGTCTTCGAGATGTAGAAGATCGAGCAAGAGATTTTCTTTTAAAGCAAGAACTATTAAACAAGACGAATTATTTCAAAGAAGACATAAAATGTACGCAATTAAGGTTCGTCTATAAAAATATTGTGAAAAAGGAATTTGTTCATAATTTAGTTTGCCGCCATGACTTGTAGTGTTTCTGACTGCATGTAAAATTGCAAAACTAAAACTTCACGGTTGAAAAGCGGGTTTGCAGTTGCACCTATAAGGTTGATAGCGTACCTCTGATGCATCTTAATTAGGAGTGCGTGTTGTTTCCCTATTGTAGGCATTGTTGTAAACATGAGTAGTGCAAACTGAAAAATAATGGTCTATAGTATACAGTAATTACAGATGTACCAGGTAGTCTAAAGATTATTATCCAAAGAGCGTTAGAATTTGCCGGAATGAAGGATACTTTTAGAGAGATTAACGTTCGATAACGATTCTTTCAGTGCAATCTTTCTATTTTAGAACAAAGTATATTGCCATACTAAGAAATTCAGCGGGAATAATCGCACATTTTGAAATACAAGAAGGTTTTTCTTTTTTTTGCATGTATGTGACGGATGCCGCCTTTTGTTATTAAGCTTACGAATCGTTATTATATGAGTGTAAATGATCGCGAGCCGTTATCTGGACGATGTTTAACATCGTACCTGAATTTATCATCTAGACGTGTTCTAATACTTGAACGAATCTAAAGAGCGTGTGAGAAGAAAACCTTAGGCGCAATTATTCGTGAATGTCAATAAGCATCGACTGAAGGAAAAATATGGAGATAAAGTACTGCAGGTTAATTCTTTGTGAGGTTTCAGGTACGCACATTTGTGATTTACATTTTTTATTTATATTCTTTGTGAATATAATTTCATATTTCTGTGAATTGAAAGACAAAGAATGTGTTCCTGCTCAGCTAAAAAGTTAAGTACCCAACGGAGATCCGTAATGTGTCGTTTAAGATGATTTGCATTTCCTCGAGTACCCTCAAGTGTCCATATCATACTAATCATTTTGGGCTTTGGTTTAGATTCATATTTGCTATAAATGTAAATAATATTTGCAGAAAAAGTACAACAAAGTTACAACTCATTCAAAAGTGGGAGACGGTCAAACCATTTTACGGTGGTTAGCACATGCATTTCCACACCTTAACACCAGTCGTACAGATATGACGCCATTATACAGCAATGTCTTTATCTGTGATATTTATCTCTCAATTGTCATAGCTAGGTTGATAACATTCAGAGACGCTTCCAAGCATATTGGAAACATTTTGAGGTGCCTACGGTCGAGATTGGATAAAGGCGATACAGATATATACATCATACGTTTAAATAATTCAGATTAGGATCTTTACAAATAACTTGTGTTATAAATTGGGTATCACTTTGGTGGGATTACACTTCAATAAGAACTACATTGAATTTTGAAGGATTACAATAAAAATGTGTATCTGTGGTGACTAAACTCCGCTTCCAAAGCAGCCTTCACATTGGTTATAAATGAGTATTTTCAATAAAAAGTGAAAAACGTACTGTACTTTTGAAAATTCCAAATTTTGCAAGAAAGTTGTTTTGCTAAAAAATTCCAAACAAGTAATTCACTAAAGAACTAGCCATCATGGTTTAGTGCAAGTTATATGTTAGTAATCAACTATAAGAACTTACTTTTTATAACGAATTCCATATAGCTGTCTATCGTCGTAATTGGGTGGGGACCCGACATCCAACCTTATTGGCGCTCCATAGAGCTCTTCGAGGTCCTTCTGGATCATCCTCGTCACTTGTGACGCTTAGGTGATCATACTTCATTCAAAAAAGATATTTTGGTGCGAATCAACTTCAACTCTACACCTCAGAAGAACTCCTTGAAAAATATTTGTCGGTCACTGGGATTTTCCGCTTCGCGACGAGCTAAAAGACACTGAGTTAGGTTGGACCTGTTGAAATTATTCACTTTCACTACTCTGGTAATATCCGTGGGCCAATTCAGAGTGTTTAATTAGTTAGTCGCTGTACACTTCGCCTTAATAACACCACCATCTACCCTTCAACTCTGCACTGCATGTACTAAATTAATTTGAAAACAGAAAACTATTGTGTAATAACCATGCATCCAAATGTTCTCGTTATGAGATAGTTCTTGAATTCTGATCTTGATTCCTAAGAGAACGGATACCCTGTATGGGAATATCTAAATCTTTCGGTTCTGTACCCACGCTGAGTAAAACAGCGTAGCTATCTCTCAATGGGCACTGCGCGCCAACGCCTGAATTCCCGCAAAAAGTTCCAGGCCCGTACCCTGACACATGTATAGATGCGAGCACTGTCTTCCACGTTTTCCGCGATCAAATCCTTAAGTAGAATCCTTTTCTTCGCCAGCTCAATCGGAATTCACGTTCAGTCTGCGCGATCCTACTAATACGCTCTTCGACGGGCACGAGTGCTCAACGTCTTCCAGTCGCCAAGATAGAGAAGATTCACCCTGCGACTGCCCCTTCGTCTCCCGCCAACATCTTCTACTGATCTGATACGGCTGGCGAACGCCGCCATGATGCCCCAATCGCCGCCGCCGTAAACCGAAGATCATCATCATTGCCCCCTTGCCCACACAGCATGCGCCGCGTCGCATGGAGAGACAAGCTTCACGCGCCCAGCCGCAGATAAACAGACACAAGCATGCGTCTTGCATACGTCTTGCATGCGGATCAGTACATCGGTGCCGACCTAACAAAATCTGAGGAAACCCGTCCGACCTTGCGGAAAACTGGTCAGCCTGTCCATTTAGATCTGATTCAGCAAATTTAAGGTGGCAAACAAGTCTTCTCTGCCAATATATATATATATATATATATATATATATATATATATATGCTAATCACCTGTCAAGAAGCACTTGACTCTTAAGAATGTGTTAGAGACGTCGACCTACATAACATTAAGAGGTTTTCATTTTGCTAAACCACCCTATTGCAACATTTTGCAAGAACTCTATTACAACATGTTTATATTCGGATAGTACCGCTGTTGCCGTTTGATATATTGACACGAATGAACATTACGATAATTAGATATCCTTAAATAGCTACGTAATTTTAAAAGTAGCAATTAGTTGAGCGATGACAATAATGTGGCGATAATAACAAAATAGGGGAAGTAGTGTCACGCACTATAAACACACACCCTCTAGTTAATTAGTTGCTGTAGGACTAACTAGATGAGCGAACAATGTCGGATTCCAGCCGTCCAATCATTGTGGATTCTTTCTCCCATTGCCAACATTTCGGTTGGGCTGACCGCCGACAGGTTTGGGTGCGGAAGAAAGGGTACTCCTTCATCGGCTCTAAAAGTGAATTTTTTGCTATACTTGAGCAAAAACCTTGTTGGGCTGTTCGGGGAGCATATAGCTGCACATCATCATGGGGCGGGGCTGGCAACGAATTCGTCGAAAAATAACGCAGTAGCGCTCTTTCTATTTCAGAGATCGAATATAACAAACCGTAGAGATCTTGCGATAATTCTCTGAAAGCTGAAAGGGGGAAGCTTCCACTAATAATTTGACACAGCAAGCGTTCTTTGCTTCACCACTTGAGCCTTAAAAACTATAAATTTCACGACGAACACAGTTGCAACTGAGTGACGACTTAAGGGCGTCAAATGCTTGGAAATAAAGCAACATTAATACTTTATAATTCGTAATTGGTGTAACTATAAATACTCTCAAGTAAATCATACCATAAATAGCGAGGTCGTTAATTACAATTACAATTACATTAATTACAATTGAGCGTCAATTATACTGTCAATTATAGCATAAACGAATATGCACTGGTTTCCTATAATAAATATTAGCAACTTTAGGAGCGCTTTCCAATTAGATATAGAAGCTATTACACAGGAAAAATTGTTTATACGTAGAATAATGTGTGTGATAATGTATTCGATTCAAGAAAAAAATATTATAGACTTTTCCTTAATCGGATATACAGCGCTTGTATAATATCAATAGAGTTTACGCAATAAGTTACGTCAATTGTAGCAAGCAACATAAATTAGTTTACTTCTTAAGTCACTTGGTATCAAAAACTGACTCAGATTCTTGTGGTGTTTGTAGAAGTTTACTAAACCAGTGGTATACTGATTGTACGCAGCACAACCGTTTCCTTGGTTTGGATGGACTACAACCCGGAATTATGAACAAACTCCGAGTATTGCAGTACTTGTTAGACGCTTGGTCAGCAAAAAATTCTAGTAAATGTTAGTCATTAAAAAATAAATTGGCACATATATACACATCTGAGTAAAATGTGGATCGCTTAACAGCGACGTTGAATGCGAATTGAACTCAAAACAGTAATTTAGTTTTCTGCGGAAGGTATGAGCCATTTTTATATAGCCTCGTAATATGTTAGTTGTGTATACAAGCCGCCGCCTTGATTAAACCACGTATGAAAGGTAAAATGTTTCATGCTTCATCGTACAGTTTCATGCGAATTAATAATGACGCAGAGGTCCTCATGAAAATATATAGTTTAAAGATGAATCGCTTCTCGTGTCATTCAGAGCTTGTTGAATTAAAGTTTGTTTAAAATTTGCCTCTTTTAGAAGCTTGTTGCTGAAATAGGTAATCTAAACCAGAACGTTCATGCACATACAAGATTGATCGCACTCTTTATGTTTTTGAACTTGCGAGTAGTTAACCTAGGCTTCTCCTTTGCTCGGTTAACACTTACATTAATAAAAAGCTGAACAATCGCAAGATATGTCAGGATGTCGCTCTTCACACACGATGCTGAAACCTCATCAATTGCCATTTGTAAGTTCAGCTTGCCGCCATTTCCAGTCGACCAATGCAACTTGAGGTCGTCAGCATACAACCTGTGTGCCGTTCAACTTGTGTGAAATTTGTCGTTGAGATAATAAGTTCTATGCTGAGTTAAGTGACAGATGAAGAAAATAGTTAACTCGATCGATTGCTTTTGAAAAATCTAAACACATGGGCAGAGCTCATTTCTGTTTACGTAAGTACAAGTGGCCGAGTAACCTAGCGCAAGACATTTTGAGAATATGATTCAATCAAGGTTATACAAAAAATAACAGTCACTGGCAGTTAAATTATATCATTCGAAACGAGTTACCTGATACTATAATAAAGTACGCTACATTATTATGTCCAATTTAGTGTCAATTTGGCTGGGTTGGTTTAAATAACAAATCTGACTTGTATTTCCAATGCTGCCAAAAAATAGACCATTTTTTGCAATTAATTGTGGTGGTGGATATCATATTGCAGAATAGTGTAGTCATGTGGATAGAGTAAAATTAAGAATAGAGTAGAAAAACTACTAGCATATAAGTTAATCATTCAATAAATGCAAATTTATAATCCGCATGTGCATCAAATAATTATGGGACATTTGTGCTCTTCTGCAACTTAATTTGTTTTCTTGCACAACGATGTGGTAGCACTTTTGATATTATCGATATTGAGACTTTTAGAACGGGCCTTACAAGAGCTCTTTTGACAATTTTCAGTTAAATATCAAAGTTATATCCCTCAGCAATTCTGAAAAAACAAACCAAAGATAACCTAACTATATTGTGTACCAGATGTCTCCATATCTATGTCAATTTGCTTCTACAAGAATCACTTTTTTACTGCACAAATATTACGGAATGTATATGTAATTTAAAGGACATATTGTATTCTATCTAGGAAAAGGTGTATCCCATGAACATCTAAATGAGTACGCTCTTATATCTTCGATGAAGTTACAGTTCAGCCTCAGTTACTCTTACCTTAGTTATCAGCGATTTACAGGAATAACCGATGCTTCAGCATATATTGCACTGTAAATGATGACGATCTTGTTGACGACGATACAGGTTGCAAATATAATTTACAAAAATTACCAATTGTGGGACAGTCATACGAACCTCCACGAATCAGATTTTCCGATATGCAGTACCGTGTAGAGAACATATATAATATGTAGCTCTCCAACATATTAACCAAAACATCTAGTTTAAGAGCTGTGGTGCCTTTTTGAGGTAAATTTTTTTCTTACCTTACTAATTTCCTATCTAGTGCGCCATGCTAAGATATTGTCCTTTATTGCATCCTATCAATTACGATGGTGCTGTTTAGGGTGAAACGTGTAAGGCGTTCCATTGGTTTGTGTTTGTCTGTGGCTCTGTAGCACTAATTAACTGATATATTATGCCCCTTTTTCCGTTGCGATCACACCGGCACAATAGCTGCTTCGTGCTGCTAAATGCTGCACCGGTCGCAGCAACGCAGTTCTATGAAGACAACAACGATATTTTTCACTCACCCACTTTGGGTGCGAACCTCTTTCCCGTTCGGCCTCCGCTGCTCCATTGATAGATGAAAGGCAAGCCCGCTTGCTTGCCTCATCTAGTCACGACTCGACCGTCAGACTGCATGGTGGCTTCATTATATATAATTATACACATACTCAGTAACTGGTGATAATCGCAATTTGACGACCCGGTAGCAAATAGGAGTGTTTTTTCACATTGCTTTTAAACTAGTGTAATGAGCCTTAACAGCTTCATATTTGAACGGGCTAAAATACATACCTAGCTGACTAGTATCCTATTGGATGGAGCACAAGAACGCTCACTATTCTTGCCATACTGTATTCATTTATTATACATATACCGTTAAATTTATCGAAACTTACGAAAATATTATTGGAAAGACTTAAGTATCACACTGCCATAATCAAATATTGTTTCGTTAAAACAGAAATTTGCGATACTATAATAGCTGGAAAACCCATAAAGGAGTACAATAGCTATGCATTTTATTTCACTAAATGTAGCACTGTTTGAATAGACACGAGCTCGCAGTTCTTTCGGAATAGAGATGAAGGATAGATATCGCGTCTACATGCCAAAAGCGACAAAGAAATGTCGATGTGAAACGCGCGCGCATCAGGAGCCGCCTCCCTTTGTCGACGAAGGGGGAAGACCTCTGGGAGCCGACCGTCCGCCAATCGGGATTCGTCGACGAGGCCACAACAGCGGCCGCTACCAGGCGACAGATAACTACGAGGACGCATAGTCGCGCTACGCGCATGAACAAAGGCACACTGAGTGAAGCACCTCCTTTTTTTTCCTCTATTATTTTTTGTGCCAGAAAGGTCGTCAGTCCAGCGAGGCATACGTCACTTGCAACGCTCACTCATGTTCTTCGCCTTATTGGGGGTGTTCGATCCTGCGAATCATCTCATCATTCTACACAGCCGCAAAATCCTGCGGTGCTACCTGCTGCGGGCGGAAAATATAGTGGCGACTGCAGGTCCGAATAGATAGTTTTCACTCGACGAAATTCCAAAACACTTAGGTAGCTTGATTATATATATATATATATATATATATATATATATAT
>MNPL01000537.1:0-44028 GCA_002081605.1 Tropilaelaps mercedesae
ATATATATATATATATATATATATATGCTTGTATAGTGTACGTGTTAATGTAGCCGTTCCTTCTTTGTGGCCTCAGATGCGAAGACCTTGAGAGCGGACGGTGTGAGCGTTAGTGTTATCTCGAAAAACCCGTTATCCACTGCCTCGCCGTCTACACTAGGGAATGTTTACATGCCTTCGGCGCACAATTTTAAAATCACGGACATTCCCAATGCGATATCACTCATTCAGCCTAGGGGTCAGTAAAAATTACGCCTTCCTTTCCCTGTTGTTAGCTCGACGAGCATTTACCAAGGCTGAGCGTAGAGAGCTGGAGTTCTCGCGAGACTGTGGGACATCGGTACACAAAGCTATGTCAAGCTAGGGGATATTATCTTAGCGCCTAGATTCGATGAATAACGCATACCACCAGCTAGCACGGGGTTGATTGCTCCCATTGCCCTTCTGCCACTCGGAACAACTCCAACGCAAAAAATAATACTATAGCCTTAACTTTCTCTTACGAAACCTTGAGAGTCTCTTAGGATGCGTTAAACTTAACACCCGAATTCGCTATATACCATTACAATGATGCTGACGGTGGGTATCATTACTATTATTCCTTTTTTGCTTCATAAGACGGACGGACCCCATATAAATGTAAATGTACAAGGGCGGGTGTCGAACCCGTCCACCCTCCACTTACGTTCTCTTCCCTTCCTAAGGTCGCCTCAAGACGCTCCATCCATGCACCTAGCCTGGGCTAGATATGCGATGCGTCTAAGCTATTCATCTGTTGTTTTTGTTGTTGTTCAAAGAATCACTCCCGCCGAACGGATGTCTCTGGATGATCTGTGGACACGCCATAAAATGAGAAAGGATATTACCGGCCGTTGTTGTGCATAGATGTGCATAATCAAGGATGATGCAACCTTGATTGAAGCTGTACCCGAGTGATGAACGAAATGCAGGAACGAGCGGTCGGCCATGACTTTGTTAGGCAGAAGCTACCACAGAGTTGAGGGGGTCTGTGTTCTTGTTGTATAAGTCGCTTGAACACAAGGAGGGGAATTGATTCGTTCCGTAGTCGTGCGATATACACAGATGCCTTCGGGTGTACAGAACGAATCGCATTTCGGATGTGGTGACAACTGCATCTTCACTCGCTTAGCGCTCGATTGAACGTCCGAATCCTGTTGTAATGAACACGGTAACGACGGGTTGTTCGTACCTTTTTTTTATCGGATTCACTCCTATACAGGAATCATTGCGTCCAGCAGTGGCCTTCACTATGACTCCTACATCTCCTACACCCGAATAGCCAAGTTCGGCTGTCCGTAGACACCTCCGTTGGCGCATGTGCTAGAACACATCTGTCGTACGCTGTCTTCATCTAACAGCGTTACGGTACATTTTCCACATGCGAGCTTACACGAGCTCGGCTCCCATCGCCAATGGCTCCCTGCACATCTACCTACCAGGGGCCGAGAGCGAATCTGGGCGAAAAACATACTAATGTTCTATATGGCATCGTACGGCGGAAATCGATACAGATCGCGTAGAGGGCGAGGGGAGCGCGCGAGAGAGAGAATAATACTCTCGGGAATTCGACTATCTCTCGAAACGAATTCACCATTTTGTAAGAATGCCATTCTGTTTTAGTTACCTGTTTCGAAATCCAGTTCTGAACGACCCTCGAACGGTCGTCTGCCGATCTGAGACGCCGCGCAAACTTCCGTCCGAAGAGGAACGTCCCTTTTTGCTGCCAGCCGTCTGGCAGCCTAACCACATTGGCCACGATGACTAGCAAATAGAGAATCTATCCGAGGATCTCTGAAAAATCGTTGTTTACAATATATATGCCCACGACCACCAGCGCAGAGCAAGACTACGCCTAGAGCGGTGATTGTCGACGGATTGAAGACAAGGCCGTTCATTAAACATGTGAGCGGCGTACCAGTCCGCCCGTTAGGTGTCTCATGTCCTGCACAAGGTTTAAAATCGCCCGATAAGACTGTGTGAATATGGGTGTATATCTGTGTATATGTCACCATGGCATTGTCGGAAACCCCAGTAGAAACGATGGCCTACTTTCCGAAATGCAATGTTTTCGCGCCGGCCGCAGCAACGCTTCCAGGCTCAAGGAACCATATCCAGCAAAATGGTCAACAAAGAGCCCGCAAATAGAAAATCGACAAACTGTAAGTAGCTATCGTATGCACTGTTGGATGCCATAGGAGTGTGGTCAGTTGTTTGTTTGTTTGTTTGTTCTATAAACACATCTACTTAATCGGCATACGTAATGGACCATTACTGTACGAATTCAACCAGACGACTACAGCGTTGCAGACATGTTCTTGCTAACGTTTATCTGTAACATTTCGTTACATCAGCGTCATCAGGCCAAATTGCAGGAGCAGTCTTCGTGACAAGATGTAACTGACCCCGCGAACACAACCCGACATCCGTCCGACATTTTAAGAAGCTCGGATGCGGTGTGACTTTCCATTCGAACTGGCTAAAGCCGACACGAGTCGATTAGCAACCCTCCGGGCACCAACAGGAACCCCCGAGCCACCACAACAATACCGTAACATCTAGACCCTTCTGAGCCGGAGTACACGACACGCGGCGTTGAGCACCCAGCATTGCTCGTGTTACTTGCCGGCCTAGCTTGGCCTATCGATTCCTATGTACTGCCTCTGCTGGCCTTCACCTTTTTCTTCTTGCCTACATTGCTAGCCCTATGCGAATAGTGTAAACAGGGCGGGCCCCCACCGACGAACCGTACTAGTCGAAGCACCTCAGCATCTCTCATTAGTTATATCGCATACAAAACTGCTAGACGAACACTAACAATAGGCTGGCTGTACGCCAAGGAACAGCACCTGCTCAGAAGCACCATCCAAAAGCTGACCTCCGACGGTCGACCACGTTCGGACACGCGGCTGTGCCATTGCAACTGTCACTAGCAATTAATTATCAGAACGCGTATCCTCATTGTTTCTGCCCCCCTTCCACTAGCAGACAGGAAGAGGTTAGTTGACTTTTATTCTTTCTAACATCACGTCCGGGTAAGCAGAGGTAGAAGTGAATCGCTGCCGATGAAACGTCTGTAAATGACTATATGCCCGGCGCCTTATTTACTAGCAATAGAAAAGCCATTAGTGCTAACAGAAACGGTGCAGCGAAATTACACGCACGTATATTGTAAGGGCCAAATCAGGTAAATAGCGGTTATGAGCCATCTTGTTTGTTTCTGCCGCCAGAAGCCCGTGTTTTTGTTTTTAGCAATTTATTTCCACCCGGCTGACCAGAGCTCCGAACGTGGTTAGATTGCTCGTCGGGGCCGGTTTTTTGTCTCTATCTGTGCGCTAGGTCGACAGTAATTCAACAGACCACATTTCGTCCGCCATTGCTGAGTGGCGTTGCCTGGCGGCTAGTCGGACCCTGTCGCTCGCCTAGGTCTCAGTGGAGCGAGCTCCGTTTTGGGACGTGCCCGTAGGCTCACTGTGAGACGAATTTTGTACCGCGCCACAGCTGACGGGGGAATAGGGTGGGCGACTGTGTTTCTTAGGCTAGAGCGAAATGATAAGAGAGGCAGACGGTGGCTAGCATCCTTCTGCTGTCGTCTGCGGACAGTCAGAAGGCCGAAGTGACGAAGATTTCTCGCTGGACGTCGCGATGCGTGCCTCAGTCACCATCCGTCGTCGAGGGCGGCCCGCTGCAGCGTGCCCTCCCGTTCCGCACAGGCCGTTAGATAGTCGTGGAGTTTTCTTCGCCACCAGATGCCGTATTTCTGCACGCACGGGATAACGTCATCGGTGTCGCGTATGAGCAGGAGAAACGAAAGCAGATCCTTAAGGCCAGTGTCGTCTGGCTGGCCCAGATACGAATAGATTGGTATTCCGTTATCGTAATGGGCCATATAGCTGGCGGGGTGATTATCAACGAGGACGACCCTGTTTAGGGGACGGCCAAGAAACTCGAGGTCCTTCACGTAGTGATCCTTGTAGATGCCGCAGTGGTGGCGATACAGCCGGTGCTTGATGAGACGGTGAGGATCGATAGTGTTGAGGATCTGGTCGGCGTAGATTGGAATCGACGCCGTATAGATGGCCATCTCAAACCACTTGTAGGCGCCTTTGAGGAACGCCTCGCAATGTGGCCGCGTCTGAACGTACACCTCCTTGACCTTGCGATTTGCCGGCAGGTAGAGCTTAAAGGAGAAGTCGTAATGGGACGGCGTCGTGTAATGGCTGTTCATCAGAGTCTGGTCAAGGTCAAGAACGAGAAGGATTTTGTTGGCATCTTGCGCGGTCGGCGGTGGAAGCAGCGGTCGCTTGGGCAGCGGGTTAAGCTCGCGATATTCCCGCCGCTCCTGTGCGGTCATAACATATTTATAGGTGAGATGGTTCTCGTCAATTTTCATTGTCCACATAACATAGAATCGAATGCCTGGCTTCGGCCGACAGGCACTGCGTTGTCGACAAACGACGAGGGTCCGCAAAGCGTCGCCGGCAGATTTCGCCTCGGAGTGATATCATGCCCCGGGTAGGAGTAGGGGGTACGGCGGGTGCCTGCCGACGAGGATTTCGTCGACGGGTGACTCCAAGTGTGATTAGGTAGATGCACGATCGAAAGCCCACTTCGCAGAATGCTCACGGATACCGACCTTGGCGCAGTTGTTTTGTCAGTCGAATCTAAGATACTGGCAGCAGACTTTTAGGTAAGTGCTTATGCTTACGCAGCCAAATGTGCCTGTTGGCAATCATGGAGTGCACCTGCACACACACATGTACAAGCATACACACACAAATACAAAAATACACACACACGAACACATACGTGCAAGCACACACACGCGCATAAACACGAATACAAAACACGCACATACACACGAACCCTCACGCACACGAACACACACGAATGCAGGCATAGATACAAAATACACACGCACAAGTACACATACGAAAACAGATATAAATGCAAAACACACACACGCACAAGCACACACACGCGCGCAGATACAAATACAAAAATACACACACACACACACGCACACACATACACGTACAAGCACATACATACACATAAGTACAAGCATACACACGCACACAGACACAAATACAAGAATACACACGCACATACACATGCACAAGCACACACATGCATACAGGCACGAATGCAAGATACACACGCACAAGCACATACATACACACACGCACAAGCGCACACGTGCATACAGGGACGAATGCAAAATACACACGCACAAGCACATACATACACACATGCACAAGCACACACATGCATACAGGCACGAATGCAAGATACACACGAACAAGCACATACACACGCATATAGACACAAATACAAAACACATACGCTCATACACACACATACACACGAACACACATGCAAACGAACGCACACGCACAAGTACACACATACATACGAACACACAAGCACACACATATAAACAAACATACGCGCACAAGCACACACACATATAAACAAACATACACGCACAAGCACACACACACACACACACACACAGGCACAAAGATAAAAACAAACACACACGCACAAGCACACACATACACACGAAGATACGTGCACATGCACACATACGCACACAAACACAAATATATAAGCATACACACATATACACGCACATTTGTGAGGACCTCATGAACACATACACACATGACATACGCGCACACGGGCATAAATAGAAAAACACACGTACACACAATTCTTGCGGGTGCACACACACACGCATGCATGCGCATGCACCATCAAGGACGTGTGGAAGACCTTTATGCTCTATGCGTTTCAGGTACGATGGAAGCGAACAACTTCCTCTAATACGAACCGCTTCCTCTAAACATGAAACTTCCCTAACGTACAGAGCGGGCAATTCTAAACAAACAGGACAAACCCACGGGTCCTACTGGTCTATTGTAGCCCCATTGTACTTCCAATAGTTCCCTTCACAAAGAGCTAAATTGGGCTCTTACTCACGTTACAGGATACTTGTTTTTGTCTGCTGTCGATAGCACACTACTAAAAGTCGCAGTCATTGCTGTGTCTGACGTTATAAGAAAATTGTTTTTTTAAAAGATCATATCACCTCTCACAAGCGCAGAATTAATCTAGCTGTTTACAATACGGAGAACTACAGTTTGAAACAGTTCGTCCCAGCTCTAAATTCGTCGACATGTTTAGAAAGATGTCTAATACTGTACCTGTAGGAATGGATTTTTTTATTAATTTATTTTCTTCATTTGGAAATTGTACTGGGGCCATCGGGCCTGTGTGTATTTAGCCTAACCCCAACCGATGGTTAACTTGACAATTTTTCGGACTTTACGCGTTTTTCTTTTAGACGGAACTTCCTCTGGAAATTCCCCATACGAAAACACCATCCTGCCTTCGCTATCCGTAGTATTATGACCTGGAACGCTCTGCTTTTTCTGTGTATGCAATGATCATAGCGTGCCGGGAGGAGTGCATAAAACCAACAGGAGCAGTGAAGAATGAAAGCGATTTGTAGCTATTGCCGTCATCGTTAGGTCATACATACGCGCACAGTAGCGGACATATCTCATGCACTTTAGCTGAGGGGGAATTTGATAACGAGAGAACGGAGACCAGAGCGGACACTTTAGGGGACACTACTGAGGATTCCTTCGTTCCGATAATCGACTGGCTGTTCGCGCACTGATTGCAAAGGCGCCGTATGGCTTCGCTCCGTAAGCGAAATAACAACACACTCCGAGGAATTCAAATCATTCTGCACTTTTTTTTTGTTGTATTTTTGTGCGTCGATTCTCACTGCCGTACTGAAAAGCGAGTTTGCTAAGTGATATAGGTTAGCTGACGCGCCTCGGAGAGTGAGTTGCTTCTCGGTGCTACCGGTGTAATCTGTGTAGCATATTGAAGACATCCTCATGATGAATAGAAATCGCTCATAATGAGGACAAAAACGATGATTAGAGCAGGCCGTCAACGAAAAATAATAAAATTAACTTAAGGTTCTGAGTTCGTAGCTCACGTCAGAGACGAATTCTCGAACAGCGGCATCTTTCACCATATGAGCCTGCTGGACTTTTATTACGTGGCACTGTCCGTTCTAGGTTCCGAGTGGTGCACGCGATTGCCCAACAAGTGCTACGGCTCCGCTTAATACACACGGCATGGACGTTACAAATTAACGAAATAACTAACATCCATCACAGCCGCATGCACACACACACACGCTCACATACATACATCCCTGAGGGAGACACACAGCGAGAGGCTGAGACGCGGTTGCCCCGAGCGTAGCAGATACGGACTATCCGTCAATGCTCTCTCGCAACTCGTCAACGTTAATTTCTTTAGCTCGGTTCTGACAACACGTACCATGGCCCGTCGGAGAAACATTCCCAATTGCATGGACATTTATCGTTTTTTCTCTGTGCTCATCTAGCAGTAAACTAACGTTAATAATTTATTGACGTTATATACACAAAAAATGAACCTTAGAATAACTTGACACATGCCGAGGCAATTTACATCGCTGGGTGTCCGGCTATTTTCTCCGAGTTACACGCGTCGAATAACGACATCGTCGCAAGGTCGCGGTCAGGTTGGATGAGACAATGGCTGAAGCACAGCCGTTTACGAGGTTGTAGATGACGAAGATGGCGATTTATGACGTTAACTACTACATCGAGCATCACATGTACCGATGAAAAACTATTATCAACGATGCTGTTACTGCCACGAGCGGTTGCGCTGTTCTCTTCGAAGCAGCTCTAGGTGGCGTTAAGCCGCCCTCCCGATGCCTTCGGGCGTAAGGAGCCGGAATTCCTTTCCCTAGGGATAAGGAAGCGCCACAAAGCCCTGATGGACACCCCGATAGGCTGAGATACACTCGAGGTAGTTGCATGGTTCATTATAGAGTCGTCCACGGTCGTCGGCTGTAGGTTGTATAAATATTTGAACACGTCACCCTCGGAAAAATGGCGGACAATGATTGAAGCTAATGCAACCTTTAACGATGTCGTCCAAAAAGAGGTTTCAATGGCAATCAGTTAAAATGATGTGGCCTGCGTAGGACATCTAAGCCTTAATTATATTTGGCAATTTGACGTACGTATATGTAATTTTCTAAATTCTAAGGCATACAGCACAAAGGTACTTCGGTCTATATTAGGTGGGATTTTTGTTATTTCCATATATTCATAGTGTTGTTGCTTCAACTTGGTTCAAGCAAAGTGCGCTTTGCTAGTCGAGTCATCCCTAATTAAAGTTGAATAAGAAATGTTATATAACCTTAGTAGGCCCTTAACACTCTTACGGGATATATAGTTATCCAGAATCCTTAAAGTGGTTGGTCAACTATTTTTCGGGGCCTGCGAGTCCACGAAGTCTAAAAGGGCCTACTCTGCAATGTTTGGTAATGAGAGGCTTAGGCCAGTAGCCTGCCAGCCAGCTCCACATAGCTTGTCTGACTCCCTCGAGGCATAATTAAGGCTTTCTGTTAGCCGTTCCTGTGCATAATTCATCCCCCGGGGGGAGCTTTGCTCACATAGGGCATGTTTCACTAACACGCTTCTGGTGGGGACGTCCCCTGGGTTCAGTTTGCAATGTGAGTGGTTCGTCCATCCTTAATGTCGGATAAGAGTCCCCGAGCAGTGGCCAAACCATTGGCGTGGCAAAGCATCGACGTAGAAAGTCCCTTTTTTCTCATCCGACATCATCCAGCAGCCAGTTCTCCGTTCGGGCGCGTAACGTGCAAATTCGAAATCTGCATGTCGAACGACAGTACTCTAACGATTGAAACCCCTGGGGTTGCCAAAACTATACAAGATTACGGCTTTGCGCAGGCTGCGTCATGGCAAGAAAAGCGGCAATGTTTAAATGTTGTCGCTGCTTTGTTCGCCACCTAATAAATGCTGGCGACCCTCAGCACACCACTTTCGCCTTCTTCATCAGCCAACCGGCTCCCCAGCCATATCTTCCGATTCCGATTTTACCTTTCGACACCGCGTCGCGTCCACCCATTTCTCACCTCCTCGTGATGATCTCAATACGTCCGCAAACCTAGACCCGTTCAAACCCTAATGTGTAGATGAGTATCGAGCAGCGCAGAGATGCAGGCAGCCGGAACACAAATGGGACATACCTCTGTCTTCGTCACTTTTGCGTACTTCTGCATCACTTCCTACGTGGACTGGTAAAACTAAACAATGGATGCATCAGCGGAGTCTTCTCATCGGTGAAACGCGCAACAACAAAGAAGGATTAACATTAACGAAGACGTGGTATTTCGCAGAAAATTGTTGAGCCTCTTTAAAAATGCGGAACCTTGGACTAAATGTATCTCTAAATGCGTATATCGAATGTTAGAAGAACGTTGTGTTCTCAATTTTCGACGCGCTAAACTAGCCTAAAACGCCTGGCTGCAGCCCGAAAAGATGTCATGTATGCACCTCGTTTGAATATCGACGAAATTGTAGTTTTTTTTTGCACACGTGGTCTAAACATACCTATTATCTGTGTCGGATAGAAATCCAATATTCAATGTGCGTGAATTTTTGTAGTGGTTCTTAGATTCGCAACCGAGCGAAAAACAGCTATTTTTATTTGTGTTCGTGTGTTAATGTGACCTATTTAAGGTATGCCATAGTATTAGAGCGTTTTCTATGGATTTGACCATTATGCATTCGTCCTTTGCGTTCCTCAACCCGTAGCACATTTGCACTCTTGGAGACCGATCAGGCAGACTGTAGCTACCTTCGGCACGGAACTTCGTATGGCAAAGAATCCAGCCCGCGTGTATATGGGTGTCGGCATACACCTACAAGTGGTATGCCCGAGTGTAGCTGGCCGACAACAAGCCCACGGCAAATGGCCCAACCGTGTAAACGGCCATATGAGGCGAACTTTCGACAAAAGCCACGTTCTTGTCTCGTTCCTCTGCGCCGGTACTCCGGTGCGATCCAATTCTCCTCCAATTCTCCCCAAGGTCGGCCCCTAACTCCTCTGTGCAGTCGCTCACTGTCGCACTCTGATCCGTGCACTATTTATCCGGCACCCTAAGGTCGATGAGTCAACAGGTTTGTTTCATCCATTGCCTAATGTCGATAGTACAGTGGCAAGAAGGGCAAGCTCGACCGAATGGAAAAATGCTGACTCTTAAAGAACGACGGAAATAACAACGCGTTCAAATCTGTTTCCGGTGGAATGCGCCCGACCAGTCTGACGAGGCAATATTTCGTTGAAATGGTTATAGATCTACTGGACTATGAGCTTTTAATAGACATACAGCGCTTGCAGCATAAGCATCTTAGAGACGTAAGCGAGCTAACATTGCGTCTGCCGGCGCTGACCTACAGCAGAACGTTGTCCTATCCGGTGGACGGTGTTACCGGCCAAAATATACGAAGAACCACAGTTTCTCTCAAATGTACGAGTAGTTATTATTTCGGCAAGAGTACTTCCGTGAAATGTGTAGAAGTTAAACCTGCTAAAAAGGCAGAAGTGAATTGAGCGTCGTGAGAAGCGCATTCTGCCCACGAACGCACGCTTTTCTAGTCGGTTCTGGTCGATGAGCGTGAGTGCGTATCCTTTAGGCTGAAGGGTTGTCACGCATTATGTTACAATTCGACCCTATACACAGCCCCGCACTCCGAACGAATATACTTACTATCATTATCACATGCTTACGATGTGCATGCTAGTTAACATACAATCATTAATGACGCTCGGCGACAAGCGACACGTGGCGCCACATCACAGACTAGATTCGCAGTTTTGTCAAGTATGTACATTGATGACGAAAAAAATACCTGCACAGATAGCGCCCCTCGCTCGACCTTCCTTCGACACTCGCGCCCAGACCGGGGTTTGTTTTGCAGAACTAAAAATATACACACGCGCACAAAGTTGCGTCTCACTGTCAACCGTTCCATAGATCAACACGCGGCCAACAGTTACATCCGCTTCACGTATTTCTAGTAACGTTTAAAATTCACGCTCACGATTATCGTGAGGTCCGTGACAAATTGCACTTTGTGCACAAGACGTTGCGGTAGGCTTATGTCTACCAGGCGCTCTACTCTTGGTCGCAAATGTCATGAAAGTTTTCGACCCTGAACAGCATCGATTCGTTATTGCTGCTCGACGATGTCGTGGCCATCGATCCTGTTGTGTGGCAATCGTCGTGATAGAACTTCACTACGAGTCGGTCACGCGGTGTTGCCAGAAGGCCTGACAACCCTATGCCCGCAGCAGCCCATGAGTGGGTATCCGTGTGCCCCCGTCGGCGAGCCGTTTGCAGGATGCCGTCGAACAGATGGTCACAGCTGGTCGCGTCCCTGGTTAGGATACGGCACGCGCCGTTGCAGAGGTCCACCTCGACAGCGGTTGGACCCAAACGGGTCAGAAGTGTTCGACGACCGGGGAGGGAGAGGATCTGTACACGAAGTCGGTATTCGTCGGCTTCGTCAGCCTTGACAGGACGGTCCTTTCCGGGGAATGCCTTCAGGATCGAAGCGGCGTCGCACCAGGAGGATTCCTCTACGGTGTAAAGTTCTCTTTGGGTCTTGTCCGGCAATACATGGTCTACGAGTAGGCTGCAAACGAAGACGCGGCCTGCGCGTCGAACGCGCAAGCTAATGCGAACCTCGTGGCCCTCGTAGGCGTGTCGAGGTGACCATACAATGCCAGACTGAAATGGGAACCAGTGTCTTACTGATTCCGACAAAAGGTTGTACCGCACGCAGCTGGCCACATCCATCGAACGATGGTGAGGGTTTCGGCGGTAAAACTCGGCAACGATGGCGGCGACCTGGTCTTCATTATCGACGGCGAGGCCATCCTGGAGCAGGACATCGCATAGGGTCGCCGGACAAAGTCGAAGCAATATCGTAAGATCATGAGTGAAACGGCATAGACTGACGCAGAGGCGCTTGTACAGGACCGGTAAGCGATACAGCTTAATCCAGTTGACTAGCTCAGACATGGCCTGATCAGACCTGACTGTCTGATCAGTCTCGAAAACCAGAACCAGACGTTCGGCGGTTTTGGCCGCGAGCACATTGTAGCGAATATGCTCAGCCAGTCGATTCAGATTGAACAACTGCTCTATGTCGGTCGGCAGACTGTTCTCGTAAATGAAGTCCAACAGATTGGCGATGTCCTGTCGGGTGAACTCGGTGAGGTCATGAAATGAGCGCGGTGACTTGAGGTCGTCGTCGACAAAGTGCCAGCACGCGGAGCGGAGCACCTTCGAGTGAGCCGTCACTGAACCATCGGCCCCGCGGAGCTCCACGCTGTTACCGGCGAATCTGTGAAAGTCGGAGATGCAATAGGGTACGCGTCATTGACTGCTAAACTCCAGTGGTGCTAGGGACGCCTCGGGTAAACAAGTTCGAACGATGTGAAATGATTACCGATAGATGAATGCATCACTGAATCTCAGATGATTCTCCGGCCACTTGCGTGTGAGCGTGCTAGTTCAAAGAAGAAACGTGTTGCGTAAGCCAAACCGTCTAACAAAAATGGTATGAAAACATTCCAACACTAAGTTGAGCTCGTTATACGAAACTAACGAAGCCTTGTGGTCTATCAGGGCGTCAGCTCCTTCACAAGACGAAGTAGTTAACGAAAAGGGCATATTTTGGATTCCTGTTGCGTGTCTACCTATCACACGATGATTGTTTTTGCCAATGAAGATGGCGCAGATAATGGCCGTCCACTGCCATCTAATCCCGTCCAAATACCGCAATATGTCGTCGCTCCTCAACAATGCTCAGAGCCTTCATACACTGTGGCCCTTTTTATCCGTTAGATGAATTTTTCACACGCCACAAATGGCCGACCCGAAACCAGCAACTGGACGGAGGTCGCCATGGAACGAGCGGCTATGCGAAAAAAATGACTACTATTGGAGATTAGACGAGCTGCCGCTAACAAGGCGACATGGCTAAACACGACGAACTAAAGAGATATTCGCCTATGTCTACGCGCCGAATATCTAGCGTGCCAATAGGCGATGCGTAGCTGAGAAGTAAACAGCTTCGTTGGAAGTCCAGTAGTAATCGACTCACTTGGCATTTCGGCGACGTTTACCGAGTTGTTGTAGCGCCTTCGGGCGCATTTCCTCCACTTCGAACCGGGACGGCCCTGTCACTCGCAGCAGACCCGGCGAAGCGGTATAAAGTCGGTGTTCGAACAGAACTGCACACCACGTTTCAGGTTCAACACAATCGGCGCGTATGTCAGACTCAGATAATGACAGAACCTTGTAGCCACGTTTCGAAGCAGACCCGCCCATTATCGGTGATGCTGAGTTTCAACGCTTTGCCATAAGCAGCTCCTGCAACATGTATATAAATAATACAACCGAAGTTGGTTTATCCTTAGTGCAAGCTAATCCGATACGCGGACCGAATATTGAGCATTAACATGAATAATGCAACCGTTTCTAGAAACGACGTATTTTTTAAAGGAGGCCGTCAAACTGTTGTTCGGGTGAATTGTAGGTGTAAAGGTTCAAGACAACCTAATACCGTTAGAGTTCTTTAAACATGAGAAACTGGCATTAGCCTCGGTATTTCTCATTATATATATATATGATTGTATACATTATATACATATATATATATATATGTACATATGAATCGCTAGCACAGATTATAAGCAATGGAGACTACCCACAACTATCGATTCCTATACCAGTTTTTTCCCAGCATTAAAACGGCTTATGCCTACCAGCAATTTGTGATGTCTACTACTTGTCCAGCTAAATCAGCCACGCTACAAGTCTTGCGTGGCTTCACCGTAGGCGCAGCACACCGTGATCAGCTGTCACCACAATCAACTCCACCGACGACGCTCGCTCCTTCTGACCGCCTGATTTTCACAGACGTAACAACCTATTCTACCATCTGGGTTTCCCGTACAAGTGTAACTTTCGTCTTCTCGCTAATTCGACAACACATGCCCATGCAACAGATAGGTTTTTTACCGCAGTCCACATTCGTTGTCGGATGCTACTCGGCCTTGACGTAACCATTTGCGCCGTCAGATGACCACAGACTTACCTATCTAGAAAAGCAGACGGCCATTCGATTATTGTACGGTCGAAATGTTTAACGATCCTCCCCAGTCGCATGACCAGCTCCAGGTCTTCATTCGGACAGACGCGTTAATTACTACCGGTGCTTCGATGCAGCTAACAACGAGATCGGCGAAGGGATGCAGCCATTACTTTCGGCAGTGCGTACGCACGCGATGTATCGTACTTGGCTGATGCGGTGTTTGTTGCTAAGTGAACGCGCATAGAACGCGTGGAGCTCGAATAAAGGGCCTCTGGCGTGGTTGTGTTCGCCCGCCAAGTTCTGGACAGCTGCACCAGCAGACAAATGCCCCAAGTGAAATGCATCCCGAATTAGCAGTAGCAGAGGCGTTGATCGCCCGAAGTACTTGAAAACACTCGAGAGATTCGTCTAGCGAGTGGCTAGCCGCATTTGACTTCTCGATGGCGCAACTTTGCTGTCTTATTCTGCTCAAATCATCTTGCGCAGTGCCACAAAAATATCGTTTTAACGCAGGCAGAACAGCAGAACCTGACTGAGGGATCGCTGAACGATCTAAGGGTTTATACTGCGCCATGGTGGCAGGCGCGTTTGAAATAGTTTAAGCCATTGGAGATTATTTCCCTTCATTCACGTTCCGTAACGTGCTTTTCTATTCGAAATATCATATACACGGCACTGCGTAAAACAGTTGTCAGACTGATTGCCGGTTAGAACGTGGAAGTGATTGGGCGCCATTTTGGATGCGTGATAAGTTTTTAAATGCTATTCGAATTTCGGAGCGCGGACCGGTCTTGGCGTTTCTACTTATTAAGGCAATTTGCTAACTCGAGCCCTTTTGAAGAGACCAGCAACTAAAAAGTTGTTGTAACGGTGGGCTTTAACCAGCGACACAAAAAAGTGCCCCCGTCGTTGGCAACCTTTCGACGGAGGCGTTCCGTCGTAAAGATCATGGAAGCATAGTTAAATACGGGCGCGGCTACTGTGCCGGTCCTGGATTATTTTTGAACTCTACACTTTCAACCAGAGGGACCTTTAAGATATTCTGTGCCAATATGCCACTTGTTTCATCGAGAAAAACCAGCCGAAACAGCGAAGGCGACTGCTCAAGGGTATGAGTGCTAACGTGCACTTTGAATATTGAAACGTAAACAAGTAGTCGACATGGACCGAGTTTTCATGAGTCAAGACACTTGTCTGAACCTGATACGCTCCTCGAGTATTGCAGCAACATTTGCGGCTAAGCCCCTCTCCACTGCGCCCGAAGTCCGGTCACATCTTGTTTCGCTATTCTGGAATTCCGCAGCCATGAGCGGGTTATGCGGTTCCAGTCTGAGCTCCGTGCCGCGGTCTAGCGGTGAAACTCGGCGACAAGGCTTCATGCTAGTTATACCATTTCTAAAGCACACCAACGTTATTCATCGTTACAGACGGTGAAAGCCGCTTGATGAAGTTTTCACTCCTTTCCCCTTACGTTTCTACATTTTGCAAGTACGGTGAATCGTACCGTCTGCATAAAGTCTTTCGACCGCTTTCCATTCATACGGCGTCTAGCTTTTTCGTGTTTCACCGAACGTCGAACAAGTCGGTTCAATAACTCGCAATCTCTCGCTTATCTCTTCACTAGCTCGTTTATCTCCTCAGCAACTCCTTGCTACAAGCTGCTTTCGTCCTGGAATACCCTCAGCAATATCGTGCGGTCCTTGATCATAGAGAAGGGTCTTATATTGATTTAACTCGCTTTTTCAAACAAAAACGTGCCGCTGGTTAATAAATTAACAGACAAAACGTGGCTGGCTTTTGCCCTCGAGCAGACGCACAGGATCACGTAAGATCTTTAAGAAATTTTTATTGTACGAGTGGGTCGCAGCTATTTAGACCAGGTCCACTTTGATCCTGAAGAATTCGATTGAACTACAGGCGTAGACAGTATGTGGATGGAGTATAGAGCCAGAAATTTCCTATAACAATAATGTAATATATAATAATATAATAATAATAATGATAAATCATCCGTACAGTTCGAGAAGACGTATCCCACTCAACAGACGAAGTTACTCTGAGCACTCCTTCCAAGATATTTTGCCAATATATGAAACACACTATTCACCCGATGTATAAAAGCATGCAGCGCGCACTGCCCTCTAAACAGATTTTATTATTTTTCATATGCTCATCGTCGCACTAAATCCATTCACGTCCATGTGCTGTAGACAGAGAGCTCTGCCGTGACGGCCGTTGTCACCCGAACGCTCTATCGACAGAAATCGCAGCTTCCTACATCGGGCATTAGGATCTCGAAGCGATGGCCGATACAGCCGTGTTGTCCTCTAAAGTTTACTGTAAGACGTTCCGTTGAGACAATTCCGAACGCAGAAGTGCACAAAGTTGATACCCTTCATGAGGAACTCGGCGACCGGCTGGAAACCTGGCGAGAAGGACAAAACATCGGGTAGAAAAATGATCGAAGGTGAATTATTAGCTGGTCCAAGCGCGAAGGTGGTATGCAACGCTTCTCAGGACTGCTGAGCGAAGCATGTGATTTACTTCCCATTGGACGTCAGCGTTCGACTAGTTAAAATGACACGAAATTTGCTGTCTCTGATATGCTCTCAGCAACTTTGGGTGGTCAGAACATCACGCTAGGATGGTATGTGTTCTCAGTCAGTCACTACACTCCGACGTATAATTTTTTTTCAATCGAATTGTACTATAATCGAGTTGTTCTAAATCGATTTGGTCAGTCTCGGCGACGAGTTTAAAAAGGGATTCCGATTTGAGTGAAACAATAGCTGGTAATTGACCAAATCGAAGCAATTGGAAAAGAGCATAACGAATACCGTCTCATTATTATTATTATTATTATTATTATTATTATTATTATTATTATTATTATTATTATTACTATTATTATTATTTTCTACTAGTGTCAGTATTATTTAATGGATGAGACAGAAATTTTTCAGGATTATTTTTAATTCACGGTTGATTTCCTCTCTAAGGCCACATGGAGCATTTCCACAATTCCGACTACGCATCACATAGCTAAGCCGACTAGTCCCTGAGCATCTCTATAATGCTAGTATTTAATAAACACGTAATGGAGGTGCATACAATAGCTAATAAATGCACTAATTGTACTGCTAAGCATTAGTATGATTTTACTATTTATTTGCTCCATTTAGTCAAAAAATATTAGCTCTTTGATTAAGGCATAGCATATATTACAATTGCTCAGTGCGTGGATCGCGTAGCATAGTCTTACGGTATCACCAGCCGGACACAAGCCAGGGTACAAAATGCTCTATCCAATCCAACAACAAACTTCACCTTTACTGATGCATCCGCGAATATTCGCGAGATACGAATCCCTTCAATGGTGCAGGTAGGTTAAGCTATTTCTAACATATGCTCGCAAAACGCCACCGTTACTAACCTTTGACGCACGGCGTGAAGAAACTGACAAAGATGTACAGACCCGCACAGAACAAAGCGATCTCCCACGCAACGAAGATCAGAAGAATCATCCAGATAACTGACCACAAAAGGCTTTCGCAACTTCTCGCCATCTTCGCTGCTTTCCTATGGCTACTTAGCGACGCAGCGTTTTCTCACGTTGAGCTGGACGTTTCCTACACGAATAGGCGATTGGAACCAGCTGTCAAATGGTGTCCAATCAAGCCGAATAACACGGAGCACCCAATTACACCTTCTAACGGGGCGGCCTGTCGTTTAAAGCGCGAAAACTTTGTTTATGCCAATCACCTTTACGCAGGGCATTTAATCCTTAAGCTCCCGCGTGCTGGACTGTTAAGCCGGTCTTGGAGCAGCATTTTGGTTCCTGCAGCGACCCCGGCGGACCCATCGTAATTATCGCTTATGGCAAAACCAGCCGGGTCAACCAGCGCCGCCGAATATTTCAGTGCGATGTCGCACTACGCTTCCGGATATTGGCCCGGTATTCATCCACCTTTGGTATACGTCACGCGACAATGCGTCTGGAGGACCTTTCTCACGAAACAAATGTAAGAAAAGGCTATATTTGATATCGAGCATCTAAAAAGAGTTCAGTTAGGACTCGCTGGAGACCGTTACAGCCTCGCGGAAGGCGCTACCGTCATAGCGCGTACGCAACACCGGTGCCAGCGTCAGGATAAGGGCGAGGTCGTTGTCACCCAGAAATATTTTTTGTTACAACCTTTCAACTGGATAAAAATTAATGATGTGCACTATGATGTCATCGCATTGGTTCGCGTGAATCAAAAGACATTTACTGTTTTAGATGAACAGTTATTATAAACTCGATATCCAAATACAAAATCTGCAACATCATTATAAATCATTTTTCGTTGTTGTAGGATTACTAACAGGGCAAGGAGGATACCTTCAATGGCCGCAGGTGCCAGACAGAGCTGTAAGCATTGCTCTTTCCTCTGTTTAAGATAATAAAGAATGTCCCAATAGCATGAACTCGTTTTGGTCTTCTAACTTAGATACCTGGAACAGAACGGTAGCTAATAATTAAATTTCAACGAGGACTATATCCATTTACGATCAACCAAAAGAATAAGCTCGACTCAATAT
Organism: Tropilaelaps mercedesae; assembly: GCA_002081605.1. NCBI lineage: Eukaryota > Metazoa > Arthropoda > Arachnida > Mesostigmata > Laelapidae > Tropilaelaps > Tropilaelaps mercedesae. Next base: position 18,657 of record MNPL01000537.1, read on the forward strand.
TAACGATAGCAGTACAAGCAGTCAACCCACAAAAGCAAAATGTTTCGAACTGGACCTGCAAGTGGCTAAAATGATGGCCATAGGCTTGCATGGAATAAACTTTAGATGTCGCTTGTATAGTGTACAATTGAGATCATGGCACCTTTATTTGATTTTAAAGAGTTCAAAGAATCAAAAGTCATTGTTCTTTCCGTCTCTCTAGTGTATGTAATTTTGCTGAAAAAACGCACTCTTCTCCGACACGTTACACTGTATTTCGTACCTGTTTTTCTAATACCTTCAACAAACCTCCCTCGCAAGAGCCCACATTTTCGATGCGACATCTTTCTATGCGGCCTTTTCCATCCGAACCATTTCCTGTTAATGGCGTTGCGAGAACAGTTCTCGAAGCTGCGTCCTTCGCCCGAGTCACCGAGCTGGCTTCAAGGCTGAAGATAACGCATGTCAAACGGTTGGACACGATTGAACATCCAACATGACATGTAGCATTTATATACCACAACAACAGGACGTAAAAAATCCTTTACGTGAGCATACATGTTTTTGGGTGTGTTGCTATGCGTAGTCCTTCCCTATATCTAGCTGAGGAAAATCGAGAGGGAGGTCCTCTGACTTGGTGGCGTAACGAGAAACCTTATCGATAAGTAGGGAACAAATTCGCCCCTAAGGCTAGACATGCAAAAGGATATGGCGGAGCCTAGCACTGGTAAGATGATGCAGGAAGCTGTATACATTAGCGGGAGCCGTTCTGTTTCGAAGCCGTTACGTTCGCCGATGAGGCGGTTTGCAATAGAGATCAACTTTTTAGCCTTATGCGGACTGACGTTAGACTAGGAGGAGCTGTTGACGCTGCTGATGCCGACAACCGAGGCATGTGGGATCGCTCAGTGCACCAGGAGCAACGACATTGTCCAAAATCTTTGCCCCGGCTCGACGCATTTTGCAAAGGTATTGAGATGCTGCCATCTATATATAATCGTATAGAGTCACCAGTTAAACTTCTCCATAATCATTGTTTGACGATGAGACCCTCTTGAACGGGCGACTTATCAGGCATATTTCATCTTCGACATTCCGAATGCTGTTAAGAACGTGTAGCACACTTTGAGTTCGCTATCCCATCAGCCGCCCTTAAACTGACAAGCGCATAAAACGTGAAACGTTTCCCAATAATCATCACCCACAAACACTAGCTTATGCTAAATTCTATAAAATGTCCCAGTATTTGCTAGAACGTCGAAGTTTATCGCAATCATCATCAGTCAACTATTTTGCGTATGAAAGATAAGTTACTTGCTTATTGCCATTAAAAAAACACATATTAAAGTATTGCCCGATCTTACTTAATGCCAGTCTGTCTAGCGTCGCCATGGCACGGCAGGCACTCAACCTGCAACCCCAACCTTTAACACCTGTACGACCATATGCTTATAGTGCGCCACATATGAGCTCACCACACAAATTCCTAACAGCGACGGGGGCAATATTCAAAACACTTTTAGGGCTCGCCATTACCCAACATTGAACATCTACGGTACCGCTACAGGGCGATATCTGTGATGGGTATTTAGGCATGTATACCAGCGCTGAAACAATTACCTACACATACTGTCTTCAGTTTATGTACATTTGGCGTTCAAAGGGAATGTGTGTCCCGTGTGATTCAATATGATTCAATAGAGTGAATATGAACGATTGTCCTCTGACTGCTGTGGCACTCGGTGAAGCTAGTCAATGGCAGACGCCACATTATGCCTAGACCCCAGGCAGCAAGGAGTCCCGCAGACAACACCAAGGTGCTGCCAACTCCGCGGAGTCGAGGAGTTTCTATTGGCGCCGACTGGCCTCAGCCGCGGTTTGATTCACTGCTCAAGTTTTTCCACATGGCTTTGGAAACATTCAAGTTAGCGGAACCGCTATCTATTAGAATAGATCCCGAAATTCGTAAGATATTAGGACCTTTTTGATGCTTTCCTATACCTAACACATCGACGCTGTCATATCCTAGGGTAACCGCTCGTTCAAGTAGATGCCATGCGCGCCATGGAGCTTTGGCTGGACGAAAAACCTGTCAAGTTGTAACGACAAAAGATGCAGTAAAGGGTCAACCGTTTATTCTGTGTCGTTTTTTGTGAGCGTGCCTTGCTGGTTGTATCGTCACGTTGGCGTCGTCTGCGTAGACAATCCTTAACACTTGACCCCTCTCTGGAGTTCTTCTCGCCCACTTGATCAGCCGACCAAATGTTGCGATTTGTGCCGCTTCTCAATTTGCCGGTATTTTACTGTTTGGCGTCTGGACGTACAACTTAATCTTCGGCCTCTCGCATGGAAGGCGGCGACAATCCTAAGATTGTAAACACTGCAAAGAGCGTCCAACCGGAGCGAAGACAAACAGCGTGCCCCTGTGCCCGGCGCTAACGTCCACACAGTGGCAAATACACCCCTCACTCGGCACGACTGTCTTGAGTCGGTTAATCCGTAGCGAACCGGCGAATAACAGTTTTTTTCTGTATTTTATGTATGTGTGCGTGCGTAAGGTGACGAAGGCTGCTCAACAAGCTACGGTAAACTATCCGCTCGACCATAGACGCGCAGTGACAATATTGTTTCTTTATCGACCCCAACTCCAAGCTCGGGTTCCCTCTGAGCGGCCACCCCTGCGGCAGAAGCGATTGTCAAATACGAACGATGTCTTCATCCTGTTTGACGGCGTGTGAGTGCCTTTGCGTTGAGCGTCGCCGGCTCGAATCTCAGCTGCCGTTCAAGCGAACAACGATACTCGTCGGCTATCTCGTGTCGATGATGCTTGGGTCCCTTGCACTGGTCATGTTTAGCGTCAGTCTCTATCTGGAGGACAGGTAAATCTCGAGATCCATTATGACCGTGCGGCATTTTTGCGCAACGAATGTGGTTTAACAGAGTTAGATAAAAGAGTAGGGAAATACATAGAAAAAAAATAGATTTAGAATCATGTTAGTTTAGTTCTAAACGTTATTGATCGGTTGACCGTTAGTGTAGGAAGAAAGGTAAAAGACTAGGTAATTTATTCAAGTCAATAAGGAAAAGTCTTCCGTTGCGTTCATGCACCACTGTTCTTTTGTTCGAAAGAATCGGGTCGTTCTGCCTGAGTCGTAGCCTGATACCGAGAATTTATTCACTTCAAAGATCAAGTGCCAAGTCTTCGCACTGTTCTATCCAGTAGCATCTGTGTTCGTTCACCCGCGTATAAATCATTGGAGGAATTATAAATGTCAGGTAAACCCGATTGTTTTATTCGACATCCTGACCTATACAAGGCAATGCCTTACGAAAAATATGTGTTTAACTTGGTTTTCCACTCTTAGAAGCTATCACCAAGTACTATCATTGTATTTTGCCGTCCCGTTCTGCATTTCGCGTGCTTCCAGACCGGATTTCTACTCCGCACTCTCGTCGTGGGGGATCGACTCCAAACACCTGGCCTACATTCTTTTTCTGTTCAGTTTGGTGACGGCGTTCATCGACAAATTGCAGCAGTTCTGGGTCGAGTTGGAGGTATCATCCAAATCTCACCTATTCGGCATCAAGAGCACCGCCTTCAACAGGAACGTCGCGTTGGTCCAGTCCTATAATGTTTAAGCAGCCATCACCCACCGATAAATGGCAGAAAGGACGAACGCCTGTGTTGAGCTTAACGGACATTTCGTTCTATTCACTCCGACAAGGAATTGAGCAGATTCGGTTGTTAAACGTTAATAGCTTCGGCGCATATTAATTCAAATTCGAAACGTAAGTTAGTAACGGGGGTGCTGTTATCGGGAATGATCGACAGATGCTTGCTGAATGTCGGGTCCGGTTTAGGACGAGTTGTATTTATCGTCAACCGGATTCGACACAAACTCATCTTTTCCGTAAGTGAATGGCGTCCATTCTAGCTTTAAAAAATAGCAGTTCTCGTAAAGTTTCTACGTAACGTCGGATATAATATTTACTAAAGACAAGGCTCACACCAGAGATCAAAAACCGTACATTAACCACTAAAAATTAAGCCCTTTCGTACCAAGCTTTTTCCGACAACCATGTCCTCCACATACTCCACCATCCGCATAAACCGCGATGCCGGGACAAAGGCGAAATCACTGCGATGTATAAAATGTATGCCTAGATAACAGTAGACTCCGCCTTCTCTTGTCTGTCCCTTATTGGACGTATTATTTTTTTCCGCCCTGCGGATAGCGCTTGGTCTTCAAGCAGACTGAGTCTGCCGGCCCTAATGTCAACACAATGCCCACGGACAGTTGTCATCGCGATACAGGGGCACGCAGGATGGTAGCTGTTGCTCCAAAAACTAACGCAAAATACTGGAAGAAGCTGGTTGGGGGGGATTAAGAATCGCATAGCGCGTTCGTAGACGATTTTCAGAACCCTCAACCGTATCAGCGTTGTTAATCTGTAAAATTCTTTATAACTTTGGCCAACAGCGGTCGAGGCTCAAAGTGAGACATGGATCAAGAAAGAGCCAATGGAAAATGCAGATAAGTAGAGCCAATATCCTCCCAATTGTCAATGACGATCTACAGAAAAATCTTGTGATTACTAAGAAGGAAGCAAGACACAAATTATCTGGCATATGCCTACGTTATGATTGTGGCTGAGTAATTCGTCGCTACCTGCTGGCCGTAACCGAGCTATACTGAATGTATGTAGACGTGGAAATATACACGACTGAGCACTACATTCAGCGAAAAGCGAACATTCAGGTTACATATGTAAATTCGATTATAGCATCGCTGCATGTGCAACCATCTCTGAAACCATAGCTCGCCTTGGTCAATTTCCTACGTGTCGTATTAATGGCAGAACGAATAGCTCGAGTTCAGTATATAGATATGCTACGCTTCTCTACCTATATATCTCTCAATTCAATAGCAGTGTCTTTACTACTCTTAGCATATGACTGAGATGCCGTAACCTAAACTGACTGAGAATTATTACTGTTTGTTTATACGCCTATAATGGCGCGTATTGTTTACGGCAAATTTTCGCGTAATCTGACGAAATCGTTACCGGCTAATACTCAAGGATCAAGTGTTCAACCAGCCGACTCATCGTTGCGAAATCGTGAGCCCCAGTCAAAATTTATTTTCGTAACGCGACTATCACCATAACTACTTTTATTTGTTAATAAACTATAATGTTTATTACCTATCGAATTGTTGTTTTGCTCGTCCGGAATCAGGCTCGGTCGGGATACCCATTATCGACAGGCCAGCACTTCCTATTCGGACTTCTTGGGTGGCTGATTCAACCCTCCTTTGCCAGTTACCTGCGCTGGCCTTTCAACAAAAACGCCCAAATCTAAGAGTGGCAAGCTCTGAAAGTCGTTTGTGGTTTCAGCCTTTGGTCGGTTAGCTCGCTGTCGCAATGGTAACAGACCATAAGCGGTTCTCAATACCTAGCGTGGTCTTCCGTACACACATCCTCAATCGCGACAAATATGACATCTAGGGTTTTTCAATCGCGAACTTATTCTACAAAGTAGTTCAGATTGACCAAGACACTCCTTATGCGTACATTCATTCCTATAGAAATTCACTCGATTAAACATCAGCATTACATGCTAAGAATGTTCGACTCTAGACGGCACACTGAAGGCAAGTCCTATGGTTTATTAGTTTTATATTTCCAGCGTTAACAATTAAGGTCTGCGCAAGAAAGACCTTATTGATAAACAAAAGCACTGCGGAGAGTGTTGTGTTGCTTATTTATTTCTTGAAACCATTCTTTCTCTACATCCGTTGAAGCACTTAATGTAAATAAGTCACATGGTCCTTAACGAAACGCCTGTACAAATTAAGAAAGGCTTAAAGACACAGATATAATCATTTCACGTGATATTTAAAATCTCATACATGTATGTACGATGCATATAGAATATGTATGTATGTATGATGTATATATAACACAATTATTCATAGTCGCTAATGTTGTTACAAAAGATAGTTCATTTCTATGCATTTTTCCGCGCTCATCACACGAGAAAAGGTACTCTTTGCACGACGCCGGAGTTCTCACAGTCAGGAGCATTACAACAATTCGAGTACCGACATCAATTTGACAACATTAACTTTCCTTATGAGTCAGCCAAAACTGCCAGTGCTGGGTAACACAGAACTAATGTCACCAATACGAAGCACAAAATAAGAAAGACGCCGCACGCACGCGCCCTGCGGCTGTCCAGCAGTATGTCCTGCTGCGCGTATGTCCACACGGCCAGAGATTACACTATATTTTGTACAGATCATTAAAAAACAGTGAAACCGGAAAATTATTTAAAAAATGCGCGGTCCGGCCTATGGAAAACTCTCAAGCTAGTAAAATTCGCTATAAACAATTCAGCGTTAAACATGAACATCAAAATGTTTTGGAACGGACCAGAAATAGAACGCGGCATCCAGCCTCAAACACCCGGAGCAATCAAGGATTAGGTCTGAGGTAGAAGAATCAGATCTTTTTCCGCTGAAAATTATTGAACTTCATCAGAGATGATTTCCTGCCTCACTCTCGAAGCTCCTCGTTTGTTCCCGCAATTAAAACCTCATTTGCGTTATAACGTCGTTTGCCCGGCACTAACTACTAGAAAGTGAACTGCCCAGGTGAGCGAAGCTCTATCCATGGGAAAAATCCAAACACCTTGCATTCTCAGTTTGCTATAAATACGAAAACGCTGGCGACCCAGCGGGCTTCAAAATAGGAGTTGCCGGTATATTGATAGATAGATACCGTGTTGAGATTACTTGGATACTTTCCAAAAACAAGTGAGCACTTTTTGGGTCAAAATAGTTACCAAAGATATCAATTTTGTCTAAATAAGGGTGAGAATTAATTTAGAAAAATGTTTACTTTGGTTTGAAAAAAATTTGGCTTGAAAAACTGTTCGGTTTAACCTAAAAAACATTCAATTTTATTTGCATAGTGAGAGACAACTGATCCCGACAAATCTCCTCTCAATGTTCAGATACCTTGTTAAAATTTTTTTATAAAAACCGTTATGCGCCCCAACTAGTTGGTCCTATAGTTTCCAATGTTAACAACCTCAAATACAAACCGTTCTCAAAGTTTATCATACTTTAGCTTCTCTTCATAGCAAAACTTTGCATGACTCAATTTCGGTTCGCTTCGCATTGTTGGCCACATATTAAGCAGTGACAACACACACACCAGCCGCGTTCTATCGTAGACTCCTGCCGTACGCTCAGCATGAGATTGTTCAGGACGGTTTGTCCATCTGGAAGTATCGAGCGATCAAGCAAGGTTCCAATTAAAGTCCTAAATGTTATATGATACCCAACAGCAGGCAGTTATAAAAAAATTGTGCACATGAGTAGGACCACTGCGCTGAAACATTGCGTTGCGTTACATTAGCAATGCTACCCGAATTCAGTTACAAGGTATCTGATAAGTGCATGTTTAGTGCGTGATATGAGATGGCATTATCGCTACGTTCCTAATTAGAGATCTTCTTTCCCCGAACGTATAAAAGGCGATAGGGCCCTCGCCTACTGCAAACCTTCCTCTCGTCTAGCTTGAGCTTTCGGTAGAATTCTTGTCGTCGACATGATAACCGAAGTACGAATTCTTCACGTACTCGTCGTTACGCTTAAAGAGCTCGCCAGTGAACCAGTCGATTGAGAGAGGCGGCTGTTGTCCACCGAAATCCTTGGGCAGAATTGCCGGATCGATGTACTCGTGCAATGAGTTCATATTCTGACCGTGAAACTGAACCCTGAGTAGGAATCAGAAAAATTGCATAGAAAAGCTTCATTAGAAAAAACGTGTCAGAGAGAGAAAGACGAGAGAAAAATCGCTAACAAAATAACCTCATTATCAGGACGAAGACATCCGTAAGTTGGTTGCCGGGTGCAGATGTTCATACCAAGATTGGTGAACTGAATGCGTTAAATAAGAGTAATATTATGTTTTTTGGAAAATCATACTCACATTTATCTATATCGTCGCTTACACAAATTACGTTTAATTATACCCAAGCAAGCACATCAATCGAAAATCAGTAATCCCATAATTTTGTTGTTTGAGACCGAATTCACTATTCCATATTTGGATGGCTGCTCTTTGTGACGTCCGTGCCGCTCGCGGCAAATGGACATCCAACCGCGTCCGAATAGAGGCAATTACTTGATACCGTGAAAGATTTTTGTATGTCTTCACCTGTTCCCACCTTCCAAACGCCCTACATAATAGTGTTCAATATCGATAGTACCATTTAGTTTCAGTGGACGATTTGTTTACCTGTCACGAATCTTGTACGATAGGAAGGGTTTGCCAATGGCCCAAATTATGTTCCAGATGTGGCTCTGGTTGACGATGTGGGCCCCCTTAAATCTGGCGGGGTAGCCATCCTGTGCCGTATTTATCAGGGCCTGTAGTACACATGACAAAGAAGACACAAATGGCTAAGGACTCAAGCAAACCGGATGTTCCACGATGATGAGCATACGGATAACTCTATGCAGAAACCTAGAGGTATTCATCTATGGTGATTGTAAGGTCCTCCCGAGGCACAATCTTCACCGTTAACCCAACCTACATGGAACATGTTTGCGGGATTTGAAACAAGATATGCAAAAATAAACCACTTTCAAATAAAGTTATGACATGTTTTGCTAGTACATCTACGACCGAGGATTGACTTATTACCGGACACACCTACATAGTAGATCCATTCAAAGCATTGTTACTTAGCAATAAAAATATATTGCACAACCACGCTACGAATAAAAGTCTTTCCTTTTTTTATTTTCCATACAATTACGTAGACGTCTTAGCTTGCCCATTTGCCTGATTCAGCGAATCATAGTCCCTCTATATTGATACCTATACAGTATGTTAAAAAATTGTATATATAATAATAATAATAATAATAATAATAATAATAATAATAATAATAATAATAATTAGAAACTAGCGTAATGCCAGGGAAAGAACCACAATTTGAGATGACACTATGGAAGAATTTGATTAACACACAAAAAGCGAAGCCAGTAGCTTACTTCCTATTCAAATTATATGCTTGTGGCGAAATGAGACTGGACCATCAGTAACCTATTCTAGCAACCTGTGTGAACCAAAGATGCTCCATCAAAAATTTAGGCAACTATTTTTTGGAGCGCACCTATATCTTCCTACCACGTATTTATTACCAGGCCTGTTGACGAATTAGTTTTCGTGACCAGGACGTGGAAATCCAGCGCGGATCAAGCAAATGTCACTATCGAACCGGGCAAGCCTTGAACGTAAATTAGGGAACGCTACACGCAAGGGAGTGTTATAGCTTGTTCAGTACTTACGACTTTATTTTGTGGGGATTAGCTGAGGCTCAGCTTTGAAAGGAAACTTGAAGGCCTTAAAGTCATTGTCGTGCTGAAGTAATGTTCGACAAATAATACATTTTAAATATCGCGCCATCGCGTACCTTTCTATTTAAAGAACCGGCGAGAACAAAATGGCGACGCCTATGGGTATCGTCTGCTAATGACACCCAACAACACTCTTATGAGTTTATTTTGGTGTTTAGCAATACACTGAGGTGCTCCGGCGCATTGTCGTGTGGCCTAAGCTGCTGAAATCATCTATCCTTTCTTGTTATCGAAGTTGTTATTTAGAAAATTTTCACACCCCAAATTGTTCGTGTCTTCAGAAGTGCTAGAGCCACAAAGTGCGTGGGCCAATGTAAGTGTCGGATCGTATAAACCGTGTCACTTGTGTGGCTCGTTTGACAACCGAAAGTTGCTGTCGGTAAATGTACTGAAATAAAAAACATACGGAAAAATAAGGTGACAGCTTCCAGTCAGTATAATAACACTAAGGGTGATACGAGCACTATGAGTTTTACCTATAGTTTCGCGGCCGATGCAATGCCAAAATGGTCAGGTTGTCGGTATCATATTAGATATACGTTTGCAACCCAAACTAGCGCTACCAAAAGCTGCTACCCGGTCAGCTACACAGCCGGAATAAAAGAGGAAATTCGACTTTAGAACTTATGTTCTATTTTTTATGACATGATACTGTAGTTACTGAACATTTGGACATATGCCTCTAATTGGTGGACATTATAAAATATCGTGTATTTGTTATTAGATTTTATTAGTATTCAAATCTTATTACAGGCGATTATAACATGTCGCGAGTATTTAGAAGCTGCCTGTCGATTTTTAGTTTCACGTTGTGTTTACGCTTATATCCTATTACACCGCCTATACCTCTTCCGTCAAACACAGCAATACTCAAAACATAGGTAATATACATATTGGCCAAATAAAACACGAGCACTAGGAAATATAGTTGAATGTGTCTACGTTTTCTTAAGTTCTCCTCGCAGCACCTTTCGGAATGAACAGTATTGGATCGGACTGCACCGAACTGAAGCGTCGTTACGATCAGTGCTTCAACCATTGGTTCAGCGAGGGGTTTCTCAAAGGACAAACCGACGACCCGTGCAAACAGCTCTTTCAACAATATCAGGGCTGCCTTCGTAAAGCGGTCAACGACCAGAAAATTCAGCTCTGGGAACTTGAAGCCGACATTCTCGGTCAGTGTCAGCCAAATCTGCTTGACGATTATTAATGCTCGGACTAGCTCAGGGAAAGAGATATTCATTAGTTGTTTTTTTTTTGTTTCATTGCATTTTTCTAAGGCTTGACGACAACTTTTAAAAATGTGCGTTTACTAACTACAGAATTCTTCTGCGCATTCACACACTACGATCGCTTGTCGGGGATATCATTTCCTTTCATAAGAGGTGTAGTTCATTAAGCTCATCAAAACAAGTGTTCAATGTCTGTCCATTCGTGTGTGCTTTCAGGTACTGAAAAGGAGAGAGAACCGCCTCCACCGACTCAGCAGGATACGAAGTGCTGATGACCTGTACTCTGGTCTCACTGTACATTGTTCAAATTTGCGTACATTTTACTTTTGAGTTTTCGCATGTTTTCAACGGATAGTTGTTATAAAAGAATACGTTAACGACTTACGTGATAAGGAGGTACGGGCAGGATTCGGTATCCCTAAGGGTGGAGTATCCTTTCGGTAGGCACAGATGGCCGACGAAGAATCCTCAAATTCATCACAAAGTGACTACGATTCAGGAAGCGACCGGGAGGATATTGGAGGTGACGGTGAAGACAGGTCCAATGGATTGGCAAACAATAATTTACTTTCAGACCTCAAGGGGCAATCGTTTGAAGAGATTCTTGCCCTAAAAGATCAGGTCGGTCTAAGGACATATAAAACCGCGATTGGTCTTGAGGAATTCGGAAACAAGAAGCGAAAAAAGGTATTTATGTGAAACTAGAAACAAAAGCTCAGTTTAATTCACCGTTGTAGTGCATTGGGGTACATCAATACACCGGGCGTGTGCGTGTATTGATACTTGAGCGATTTCTTTTTTTTACTCATGACAAGTTCTCAGCAAGATTGAGAAATTACAACTTTTACGCGGTTTTTGTTTGCGTTTACGATGTTTTCAGGTGTTCAAACGTGACAACAAAAATCGGCCGCGTGAAGTGAGTTCCAAACTGCCGGTCGCCGGCGTACGAAACATATTTAATGTGAAAAAGAAGATTCGTGCGGATCCGAGGTTCGAGGCCGGTTTCGACGAAGTACAGCCGAGAAACAATATAAAAGCTCAACATAAAGCGAAGCAGAGGGTCAAGGATTATGCGTTTATCGATAAAATTAGGTGAGCGAGGTGCAAAGCGCTTGTCAAGGCGCTAACCTATGTTAAATGAACAACTTTTTGGATTTCGGATTGCCGGACGAGATTATGGAAGCTTCATATGCCTTTCGGAGGCTTTGTCTACCCAGAGCTCATTTTCAGACACCAATTTTCGAGAAAAATTTCACAGACCTGTGTGATTCTGTTCATTCCGAACTAATTCGATTGGTTGACTTGCAAGTTGTTTAATTTAGTTTCCCTAGGTGCGTCGTGCGTCCGTATTTGCCCGTGGGTGCTCAAAGTGATCCAACAAATTTAACGTTTCTAGGTTTAGTAAAATAAATGAATTACACTGGTTCCAGAGAAGAAGAGCGAAAGCAGATTAAACAAGGTTTAGCTGAGGGAGAACTGGTTGGAGCTGACGCTCTAAAGGCCAGAAAACTTCTGCAGAAAGCCCAGTCTCGCGAGGTTAGCCGCCGTCAGAAGAATATACAAAAAGAGTTAAATGACAAGTATACGGCGTTCCTCCAAAACGCTAAGCAGGCTGGCGAACAGGTGAAATACATGACGAAGAGGGAAAAACGACAGGCCGAGCTCATTGTCAAGTTCAACGAACTGAAGAAGTCGGGTAAGCTGGAAAAGTATTTGGAGAAGAAACGTAAGAAGAACGCGGCTCAAGATAGGAAAAAGATGCATAAGTCTAGTGCGTAGGGGATTGACGAGAATTCAGAGTCGATACGACCTTTCAACCTATTCCGCAATATTGACTTGTGTGATTGCGGGCATTTTGTATTTACTGTATTGTCTGAGGAAGACGGGCTTGTAGAAAAGACAAAGCGAGAGTGTACGCAAGCAGTTTTATGATATAAATATGACGTGCGTGTATGTTAGCCACGAGTGTGAACCACAAAGCAGGTGTTTCATTTTGAAGCTGCCTGAGGTTCAATTAGTAGAAATAACTAGTGCGGCTACAGTTAATAAAAAGGATCCTCTTTTTCTGTTAAGAATTTATCAAATGCGGTCGTTCCTAGTAGTGTTTCAATCAAGAACAGCAAGAAAGAGCCTAACGCGAATTTATTAGCTGTCAGAGGTGAAATTCTTTCTGCATATCTCATTCTATAACAAAACTTTGGATGCATCACGGAAAGAATGAAAAACAGCCATAGTAGGAACACGACAGGGACTAACGCAATATGAACTCACGACCTATAACGAAGACATAGTAATAAATGTACAACATATAGACATTCATGATCTGGCCATTCAAACTAACGTGCAGTTTCGACGGAGATCGCATAAAACAGGAAATTGTCGTGATATAGTAAGCTTCAGTTTTATAACAGATATTAGATAGAATTATTGAACCACTGCGTGCCCTCTTCCAATAGCCTATCGAAAGATTAATTTTCAAAACATCATTACCTAGGTCGGCGAGTCAAAGCATCACTGGACTATCACGCAAAAAAACCTCCTTGACTCGAGCTGCTGATCAACGCTTGTCAAGGCGCTCAAAGACTATAACACAGGTTCTTTCAGATTTCTTCTTGCGACTCGAATATCGGATCATTCTGAGGTGACGACTCATGATGAAGTCACTCAGCAGATGCAGTCCATGGACTTTCTGACTACGGCCAAATTTATGGATTTTTACTCTGTGCTTCGGGCTCTTATTTAGTTCCTCATTGGAACATAGCTGGACTTGATAGCGCCAAGCGTCTGCCTAATCATATGGTCGCAACTCGTTAGGAACGATAGACTTCAATCACATTCGATCTCTACGGCCATGCAGTGAGGTTGGCCTTGGCGTGATAGTTTATCTAAAGAAAGTGATAAACTCTTCCAGACTCGAAGCAGCGAAACTAACTGGTGATTTCGCTGGGGACTGACACACAAAATGTGAAAGGCTTGACTCTCAGGTAAAACTGAAAGATTCGGCGAGATCAGTTGAAATAATACCTAGAAATGTTTTCTCCGCTGAACATCATCAAACCCTATAAGGAGGATGGGGCTGCCATAGGCTGAGGTGACGACGCTTGGCAACCATTTTCTATCACCGCGATACGACGAATTTATAAAAATAAAATCTACAAAAACAACTAATGATTTATAAACTCTCGCACTGTATGTAGATTGGACGAGGTTGGACAAAATTGGACGAGGGCTGTCGTAACCGTAGTTTTACGTCCAAGAGCCGTTGTAAAGGCCTGGAAATACTCATTCGGGACATGTTCCGCTTCCTCATATTGTGCAGCAAGTGATTAATTCGATTAAGTCTTTGACCACTGAGCCGGCAATCACTGGGGCACAAGTCCACATAGCGGCGTTTTTATGTTTGGCACATGTAGGGAGTATGCCCCCATATGGAGAGAGGGGGGACGAACCATACAGAAATGTACAAAGCACATCCAAATGAAAGATGTGTACTATGTCTACTATACGAGTAAACAGTCTGGCTGTCAAAGTAACTTTCCGGGCAACGGCAGAAGTGCCTCAGACATGCAGATGTTACATTAGCACTCAAACAAATAGAGAAATAACGGTTATCATAGCACTGATCAAGGCCAACATGGATAACCGAAGGATTGACGAAGTACGAAGTGTGGAAAGCTGACGGAATAGGCGAAGCTAGGGATAAGCTTGGTTCCATCGGTATAATTTCTCCACGTTCCGCCCACTATAGGCCAGAGATCTTTATTAAAATGTGGAGATGACATACGCAGAGAAGTGCTCGCATACAGAGTGGTAAAAGGACATGTATATAATACGGAGTTGTTATATCAGTCTATTTACAATACCAGCATTAGAGTTGGTGATTGAAAAGAAGGTTTTACTCCCAATTTTCTCTAGCCAAGCCCATAGCAAAATTCCAGATAGAGAAGGTCCAAATGAAAGCTCGTCCCAGTTACCGGATTTAGTGTACAATTGCAATACCATACATTACCCACTGCCTGCGGCGCGTAAGAACAGAAAATATCAGCTTTAGCGAAGCTCATCGCATCACTTCGTGCAGTGCTGTACGCCCTTGTAGCATTATTATTCATTCCTCGGAGGTGCGGCTAAAACAAACACTTTTTCTGGAATCGGCCAGAAGCGTTGTCGATTATTATCGAGAATATTTTGAGCTGCACAAATGAGGTCGTTAATATCGCAGAATCTAAGATGGTCGACGCCAGCTCGATTCAGAGGAAATCTAATATAGTAAAATCGGCGTCACAGCTCTGATGATCAAGTTCGTGATAGTCCTGACGCGTCCCGGCTTTTTAATGTACAATTTTAAACCGTCAGCGAGGCAAAATGTCGTCGAAATACTTTAAATTAGAGAGCTATGATGGTCAACGTTTGTCGAGCCATTTGCTACTGTACGACATGTTAAAGCGTCTGAAGTAATCAAACAACCGCTTTGGGGTCGCTTGTTTTACACGATTTATCAGCTTTCCCTTTCCATAGTTAGACAGATGTTCGCTTGAAACCGCAAGCACCCATTGTCTCATCGCCTAGCGATATCGTGGATAGTTTGTATACTCATCGTAACAATACCGCCCTACGATCATTGTTGGGTTTATATGGTGAGGAAATTCATTTGTCGGAGTTTATCCTTTACTACACTGTCCCGTGTACGAGATACAGACGATGAGCTCTGCACAGCGCGATTTGCTTGTGGTCAGCATCGCTGGGAAATAGCGTAGCGTTTTTGTTGCACCCATAGATTCGGCAGTAAAAATCAGATCGGCACTGTCCTAGTCGGAGACCGTTATCGCACCATTATTATATATTACATTACGGTTATCAAAATAAACCGCTTATAGATGCTTCTAATTAGTGCTTTAAATTTGCAACAAGTGGTTTGACGTCAGTGCGGCTGAAGTAAGTAAAGTTGCCGCAGGATACGTCGAACCATTCAAATCGAATAGAATCGAAAGGATTCTACGAAGGTGGCATATGGAAAATCCCTGCTTAACAACACCGGTTTGAGATGACACGCACCGGTACCATACTGAAAGAGAATGTACTCTCTGCTTTGACATTGCGAGGACAAGACAGGGTAGAATTGATCTGATGATGGAGAATGAGATAAGTGAACGGTACTCTTTGTGAAAATGTTTGCTCAGCTCTGTGTCAAATAGAGCAGATGATTGCGTGCTCGAATAGGCCATTTCTGGATTGGCCTGTTGGTTTGGACGATCAGTTCACGGGAAGCTCAGAAATAGCGTAGCACATAAAAAAGTCTATATATAGTATTGGAGCAAAAATCGAATGCAAATAGAAAGCCCTTAAGGCTGATATGCTCCAAAACAACATTCTGAATTTTTATGTCTGAACTATTAACGTCATGCCTTCACACGTAAAGGAAAACTCACCCGCACAGCGTTGACTCCAAATACTTTCAAGTACCGCCACTCCAAGCCTATTAGGTTGATAATGAACATGAAGCCATTTAGCTGCACCTCGGGATCACGCATCGCAAAGTCTACACAGAATTGCGTCGGTGTGTATATATGGCTCAGATCATAGCCCGTTTCTGGCGTCCAATCGCCAAATTGCCACACAAGGACGCACGCCCCGTTAATTGGGTTTCGATGCCGCAGTAGGTGCCCGACGTTCAAGTTGTACAGGTGCTGAAAATCCTTTGGACCTTTGCCCATCGGGCTGTACACATTCGGATCGAACAGGCGCACTCGGAAAAAGTTCCGATACAGCCTAAGTGCTTTATCCTGATCGTACTTCTTCGCTCGGAGGAAGCGGATTAGGAAATCGTCGTCGAGTCTCGGTACGAGGTTGGGCAAAGAGCGAACCCTCACTCTGAATTCGATGAGGGCCATTTCTCTGAGCTGATCTGTCTCGCCAAGCTCATCTTCGGCGCGCTTTCGCCAGTTCTGCGTAATTACTCGATTAGAATCAATTTCAAGAGCTTTCAAATCGTCGTCCTTCAGCATTCTGTTCTTCGGTTACTGTTATCCGTCTTCTAACCACTTATAATCCACTCCAGATTTGGTGTTTCGGCCAGTTCCGAGTTTTTCCCTTGATGTTGTTTGCCCACTATCGAACGCCTCTCGCTGTGTGCTCAGCGTTAGGGCGGCTTCCTAGGCAATAGCTTGCGCCCGATCTACTGCAATAGCCTGCAAACAGTTCAGAACAGTGAGAATAAGGACGCACAAAGTTATCGCAAAAATAGATGTGACAGAGATTCGGCGCAAGACGACGCACTCTCAATTACAGTAGCTGTGATACTGCTGTGTCTACAGGTCCGTCTATGATGAGCGGTCTGCGAGATACTAGTGGCGGAAAGCTGCAGGTGGCGCCAATGGGCGAATGTCACAGCGCTCAAAACAAGCGCATGAAGCCGCATCTAATTTTTTTGTGGGTAGGAACCTGAACGATGGCGTCAGCGCAAGCCACTGATGGTCGTCGGCTAACGATTACTCTTTCCAGAAAACGACGTACGTATGCCAGCGACTCGCCGCTTCCAGCTGAGAGCGGTTCAGCGAGTCCGCTCTGCGGGGTCGGGCCATCGACGTCGAGATAATGCGAGATAATGATGCGTCGATTACCTACGGACGTTCGCTGGCGCGCAGGAAATCCGTACATTCGTGCGGAGCTGCAGGTACTCCAATCTTCTGGTGGGGACATGCAAGTATGGGGCAAGGGTAGCAGTTTCTTCTTCGGAGCTCTTCATTGTCCGGACATTGGGTTACCTCGTGGTTCATCCGTTGCGTCTGATCTCTGCGCAGGATAATACGCGCCGGTTTGCTGGACTAGAGGACAAGTGCTAAGTGATTGGCCTTATTGCAGCGCAACGCACCGAATACGGTTTACCGATAAGCGAAGATCACGGAGCTTCTGCCTGAAGGCAGTAATTCTATTTGCACATCCATCGAGTGGCTCTTGAATCGTAAGGGCTATTGGATCGTTCCGCTCCAAATACGCGCTTTCAGAGAACAGGGGGCCAACGTTCGCTGTGTTGTAATTAGATATTAGTGCTCGCGTACTGTGGTGTGGCAACTAAAATTACCTCATTAGATTCGTGGGCGCAGATGAAGGCGTGGTGTTAGCTAAGCGTACCAGGAGAAGCTACCCAGTGTGCTGCGCGTTTATCGTACCGACAAGTTAAATTGCTCGTGCTTGATGGTGCTGTTTGTCGATATCGATTGCAACGGATGGGTTGCACAATATCGTATATCGAATAAATCGAATAAATAGAATTGATGGTAATCATACCAATAACTGTTAATAGGGCGCTGCAGTGAAGGCGGACAATACGTTTGACGTGCTTCACCAAGTTACGCGATAAGTTAAGAGGGTCGCTATACTCGGGAAATCCAAAGAGTTATCGAATTCATGATTTAGATCGTACACCTGCATGTGTCACATTGTCGTGATGATATCGCCCTAAACCCGTTTGCGCTGATAAGTTGAACTGCCTTTAAATTTTCTACGAATTCTATGAAATTAAGGTAACCCGCTGGTTTTGGAGCCGTTAACTCTTGACTTGTCTAATACTTGTTTAGGAAGTCACCGGTCGGATTTGAAGGTCAAGACTTTAGTGAGTCGGGTATATACAGCGTAATAAGACAATCTTGCAAATTCCACTTCCAGATATATATAAAACAGGAGCACCTAAACTCATTGAAATTGTGTTTACTGACGCTCTAGCTGGTTATGTCATCATTGTGGCGAGTTTAGAACGTACTGATGTGCTAGTATTTCTAGAAGCTGAAGTACCCCTTAGCAGGCAATAAACAATTTATTTTTCACGACACCCCTAGAGGGTGTCTCTGTGCCAAATGAATGGGAAGCGCATCCCGGTGATACTTACACAAATCGAGAGTAATCGAGAGTAGATTAAATAATGCGCTCTTCCATCAGGGGTAAACGAGCAAAACGGATGAGCTAAATACATTTGGATTTTTATAATTCATTGTATAAGAGAAAATCTTGCTTTAAAGCAGTTCGTAACTATATTATCGCGGGAACTACCTATATGAAAAAATCTTATGACCCCAGCTGAAACTACAACATACAAAAGACAATGATAACAAACTAACAATACGATCTTAGCGTTGTTTTGTCGATACTTCCGCCGTAACTCTGTCAGCCCGGGCATCAACAGTTTATCGAATCCAGTAACCAGTTCGATTACGAAACCATTTTGTTACAGACATCTCGAGTGGCATTCTTGTTTTCCGACGCGCTGTAAGCGAGTCGGAAAAAAGCTGACTAGCTATGAATACAACCGGCCTCCGGCACAAGCGCTAAACTCTAACCCCAAATACATCTGGCACGTGGCGTTCGTCAGTGCGTATAACCGAACGAGCGACAAAATGCTCTCTGTCCTGAAGAGCCGGCAACCTGCGCAGACGTTCTCCATCAGCGTGACCTTTCTTATTGATCTTGTCAAGTAACCGCAGCGCCGTTTCCCGGCGTCAAGTCTTCATCATCGTTCTGAGCCCATTTGTAGCTGTCAACCTCATCCTGGATTGGGGTAGATGAGTAGATAGGGAGAGATCAGAGCTGAATTGATGTATTTTTCTTTTAGTTTCGCATAACAAGCGCGCAGCATCTTCTGAGCCAGGAATATGTTCTATTTTTAATTTTCCTTACTCTCTAAACGTCTATCTTGTCTGTCTACCTTGCCTGGAATAAATTTCAGGGAAAATAAATAATATAGGTAGGCTACGCCTATATATCATTAGGTATAAAGTTCTCCTAAAGTTGAGTGAAGCGGGCTATGATATATGAGAGCAAGAAGATTGTGGCGAGAAACAGCTGCCAACGAAAAATTGAAAACTGTGCTCAAAAATAATGAACAAGAGACGCGAGTTACCATAGACAGTCGTCGTAAACCTTAGCAGAATTCGGACGTAAACAAAACGAAATCGTCTAGCCAATAACGTGTTTGTCTTCGTACTCTGTAGATCGGGCCTGTGCGATTTCACAAAGCCACTTGGACCAGCACATAGCGTACCACATTTCAGATCAGCACAATCGGGATCGATATTGAAACGAAGATAAATTGCCGGCACTATTAAGAAACGGTTGCTAACCACATCCGGTATCGTGGCTACGGAATCCTATCTCCAACGCGCATAGCATGCGAAGCCGCAATAAGTCCAGACGAAAACGTCCTTCGCTGCCCGATGACGACATATGCCTCATTCCGCAGGACACCGGCCGAACACCTCTGAAACGTTACGATCGAGCGAGCAGCCATCTAAGACCTTCCAATTGCTAGAGTAGCAGAACACCCAATGGTGGCAGCACATTTATTTACCTTGATTTTCAACAAACACGAACACAGGGCTTGCACTAATTCTCCAGCCAGCACCCCGTAAGTCCCGAGAAAATCATCGACATCGACGTCGTCGGTAGTCTGCTGAGAACTCTGTTTGAGTTTGGGTTTGGGTGGCTAACTAGAATCCACGGAAAGCAGTAATTGATTTTGTTTGGAATTGCTTTCTGAAACAATCGTAAAAAAAGAGCGTTTTTGGTGATTTGTGGCGAATCGCTACGATGCTGGATGACACGCGATGTGAGAATGGGCCAGAAGTCTCGAGCTGGCCGAGTACAACCGCTTAACAACACAGCACAATGCGATTTTAGGGATATGCCGGTATACTGTTGGCTATAACACATCCAGAGGACGAGACTGGTGAGCAAGAGCCTGAAACAGCCAAAAAGTGTGCATGGTCTACGATGCGTTGCAATTTTTTTGTAGATGATGATCGCGGCACGTATTGAGAGCAATCTTGAGAGCAAATTGGAGGAGAGGACTCTAGAGCGGTACTACTCTGACTTCTTCGGGGTCTGATGGTCATATCGACGGCTGGAAACCGCAGCGCGTTACTGAGAAAAAGTCCAAACTAGATGCGTTGAGCCTTGAATGTTCACTTTTAATTGATATCCGAGCGTCAACACTAGAGACTTACATCTAGCTCCAGTTTGTTTAAGGAGAATCACAACGGGGTGTCTGAGCCCCACTGAGCCCATAATGTCTGTCTTTGGGTAAACGTAAATTTTCACGATAAATTGCTGCTCATGCATTCAGCCAGATTCCGAATTGCTACGGCATGTTTTCTGATGTGAATTTGTTAACTTGTTGAAATTTTCAAATTCAAACCGTCAATTTGCCCTATAGTACATTTACTGTTTAAGTTTCACCGAACACAGCGATACATAAAGTATCACTAAGATCCGGTCATCATTTGTTATGTCGAGATATTCGCTCTGGAAATAGTCCTCTAGAGATTAAATTTTTTACTTGAATTCTCAGGACGAAACCTTCGTTGGCCTTAAGCGCTGGATTATTGGTGCTTTTCGTTAAAACGAATGTCTCGGTATCTGTCTTACACATTTTGACTCCAGCAAAAAAT
This sequence comes from Tropilaelaps mercedesae, assembly GCA_002081605.1. Taxonomy (NCBI): domain Eukaryota; kingdom Metazoa; phylum Arthropoda; class Arachnida; order Mesostigmata; family Laelapidae; genus Tropilaelaps; species Tropilaelaps mercedesae. The sequence goes on from MNPL01000537.1 coordinate 39,741, forward strand.
GAACGAATGGACGCATTTGTGGACGCGCGAGTGTTTACCTCACACTAACACGCAGTACAAAATAACGCGAAACGAAATAACGGGCAACACAATTGAGTATGACCGCTTCCACGCGGAAACACTATTTTGTCACCAACAACATTTGACGCTTTGCCTACACAGAAAAAACATAGAAGTTGCCTACAATCAGCATTACATGTTATTCGAAATCTCTTTTCGTTATTTAGCGTCATTCGATGATAAGGCTACGATTCTTGTTAATAACCTAATACCGACCGCGATCCTAAATCGTCCCGCGGGTCGACAGCCTGTAAACCTATAAGAGGTTAATTTCGCTGTTTGATTGTTGCCTGTGTATAGTATTTTTTCGCTCTTTGTCGTCGTATCGTCTGTCTGATCCGGCTGTAGCGTTCCGTCGCTGTGCCAGTGCTTCTTAGCATCACCCGGAAGAAGAATCGAATGAATCGATTTTAGTGTCAATACCATAAAATTAGTTGGCCTCACGTTGCCCAGCGTCATCCGGCGTCGCCCTACGGCGACCTCGGCCATCGGGGGCGCCATTTCTGTGCGTATGCGGCGTTACGAAAAAATCAACGCCAACGGAGTCGTACGCTAGCATTGCCGGTCTGTTTTACTCCTTTCCTTCAGCAAAAACGTGGACAAGGTGGTGGGTCCATAACGAGAAAGAAACGGCAGTCGAAGGTAGGAAGTGGCAGATATCAGGCACGATAGGCCGTGTGATAGATGAATAGCCCTACGAAAAGAGGAATGCAATGTTACGTTCGTTGGCCATCGACAGCTGCATTGGTTCTAGCGCATCTCATCTGGTTATCGGCTGTGGCTGCTAGTACGCCCCTTTCTCGTGTTCATCGTGAGGCATAGACCCTGTTCTTCTTGCTTAGTATTTGTTATTGCGGAGTGCCGTTGAAGTGTCTGCGAGTGAAATCTACTGGCGGAATCCCTTGGACTTGCACTACTGCCGATGTATCAGATGTGTTTGAAAGGCGTAACCGCTACAATCGTAGTGATTAGTGACCCGTCGTAATCAGGTCATAGTCGAGAAGATGGTGCTGCTTTAAAGCAGCAATATAGAACCGCAAACACACACACAAGCATACACACGTGCGGATACACACATTTATCTAGTAAAGCCTCAACAAGCTGTAGCGACTTGCAGTGTGTCATTGTGTCCCTCCAAGGCACATCCATTTGGTCGATGTGCTCACGGGAACTCGTAGAACTCTCTGAACTTATAGATGTTGACTAGCACGAAGAGAACAAGACTCAGAAGGCCGTCGGTGAAGCCACGGAGCTTCTCGAGGTATTGAACGAGGCGGAACGCATGCAATGGTGCGCGGAATAGCACGCTGAGAATGACCATCGTCAATCTACGTCGGTCCTGTATGCCTTCTGCAGGTTTGGTGTCTTCCCGGCGACCCACCTCGGAAAGACACAGACTCTAGAAATCGTACTCGCCAGCCAAGCACAAGCAGCTTCGATTTCTGACTTTTTGCCCAACAGCCACAGCGAACCTCGCAAATTTGCTTTACTTTGAAACTATGAGTTATGAAGTTATGAGGTTTATCCGCGACCTTAACAATGACTCGCACAGGGTTCGGCTGCTACGTCATTTTTCACAAACACGATGAACGAAGCTACTCTTGATCTCGAATGGGACTTCATTTCTGTTTGAACCATGAGCGAGCGTTTCGTTGCTTCCGTGCGATGGCGGTTCTCCGACACACACAATGACCGTCTTTCTTAGCCAAAAGTTGGTTGGAGATCGATGTTACGCAGCACCTCAGTAATGGTTTTGTTGCATCTTCCTTCCACGAGGAGTCGCTTAGCCGGTATGCGCTGCTGAAGCTTGGCCAGCCGGTTAATCGCAAGTTGCTGGCGCGCCATCGTCTAAGTAGCGCTCGATGAGGCTTTGAAGCCGTCACGGGGTGCACCTTATGCTACCCACCTTCTTATGTAAGATCCACAACACATGTCTACGCGAAGCCGGTAATAAAGAGCTGAACGGTCAAAACACCACGGCGATCTTCGCGTTCGTTTTTCTGATGGACGCCGGCTGCCGTCGATTCGGAATGCCGACGGAGCGTCTGAAGATGACGATGTGTGCGCATATTCGGCGGGCAAGCGTCGTTCAGTTCGCTCATCTCCATTGGGCTTTCTGCTACGAAGCAGTTCTGCGCATCGACCGGGGGAGCAGGTGGTCTAACGTCAGTGGCGGGGCGAGCAAGCTGCGCCGAAAGCTCGTCGGAAGTTTCACCGATCCCGACGGGCGTAGCCAGGGCTGAACCGAGAGGCTAAAAGTTGCCTCTTGACACAACGAATATAAAAGCTATACAGGCACCTTGTCACATTATGACGCACAGCTTATGTGCGAAATGTATTTCGTTGATCAGGCGTCGCCGTGATATTAGAATAAAAAGACAAAAAATTCCTCGAATACAGCGTAGACACAACTGTATATACGTATATATATATGGTCTGTAACAAAAAACCCGAGAAAGCTGTGCATATAGTAGATAAAACACATTGGCAGTATAAATACGCCTCCGTGGTGATATCCCCATACCAATATTCTTCTGACTATCCTAACGCTCACGGAGGAAGAGACCCGCCAAGCTGTGTTAATGATTTACGTTGTACGGTAACTGATATGCGTAACTCTATACAGACTTGATGAATCTTTTGTTAGCATCTCATTGCGAGCTCGGTGACGCCATCCATAAGCCAACGGTTTGTGATCACTATTATAAGACTACATTGTAGAACGATTTAACGCTACCGTTATTGGTATGATGATGATGATGATGATGATAGGAGTATACGCGGTTACAGTAATGAATGCACGGCAAGTGGAAGCAGAATAATGAAGTCAACAACTCGTTTTAGAAAACACTGACTTACCTGTCAGAAAAGTTGTAAGTTTTAAAACGGCTCCTGCACCAACGTGTTTCAACCAGGTGGATGCTTCCTGCAGGCCTAGAGTCGCGGTAAATGCCGTCTGCAGATACCACCGGTGCTATATCTTTCCCTTCGGGCGAATTTACACAGATATGTGTAGAATCGAGATGCCATTGGCGCCAAGTCGGAAAGCTTCAAGGGAAGATATGCTGCTGCTTTTTAGACAAATCTGTCATTGGTCTCAATCCCGTGTACAGGTAATCTTCTTCTAAAAACAGAAAAGATGTTTTCCGTATTATCTGATGTAATGTCAGGCTAATTATCTATAGCAGCAACGTCAAAACTGTTTGTTTATGCTTGTATACGAGTGCGATACTTGCATTAACGCCATCTTTACACGTAATTATTGTTGAATTAAATTATTGACCCCAACAGCTGAAATGGTAAGACGATTTCGCTCGGACACGGAGTGGCATCAACCGTCACTCTTACCACTGCGATCCGGTTCACCCTATCAAATGACTCCGCAGCCATTGAACCCGTCGACTATTGCGAGCGCATCCGGTACCGATGACGACAGAAGATGCTTGACGGACTTAGGAAACAACAAGTTGGCCGGCTCAACTGAAGCAATCCTCGCTCGCGGTGTAGAAGCCCTTGGCAGGCCTCTCGGCTGGCGCATCGCGTTTTATGCGCTGCTTTACATTCGACGAACCGACAGTATTTCTTTCGAAAACATTTGGAGACTTCAGCGCTCAAATAATCGGCCTGTGTAGAGTCTTAAAGCGAGCGCTTCGTTTGCAGAATTTTCTGCATTTTTCTCCAAACCGGTTGAAAATTTAATGGAATATATTAGAGTATGGCGCTCACCCATTTTGATGGCGCTCTGGCGGTAATGTCGGAGACGTGATGTCGTACTTATACGTCTGTCGAGATCTCTTATTTAAACTGTTACAAATCAACCATTTCTTAAATATGAGTTGAGGAAGGATGCTAAACATGTACGGTGGCGAGTATTACGAGATGCCGATTTTAGTGCTTGGGCCGTGCATTCATTGCATCAGCTTAACATTAGCAAGGCTTCCAATCAAGATCTACGTGACTGCAAAAATACCGACTTTATATATTTTGCAAATAAGACCATAATCTCAAAATCACATTAGACGATATATCACAGTGAAAGGTATAATATGATACTATCTTATACCGTATTATCCAACATAATTTTTAATTTATATTTTTACGTGTTATATCATTAGACAACGTTTGTACGTCTTATTCTGTGCCCTCAGCTTCTACGGAAAAAATGTATATCTCTATAATTTATATATATATATATATATATATATATATATATATACTCGTATTCAGT
>MNPL01000538.1:0-20843 GCA_002081605.1 Tropilaelaps mercedesae
ATATATATATATATATATATATATATATATATATAATGGTTGAATTTAGAATTTAAGAGCCAATGCTAATGGATGTCTTTTCTAGATTTAGTAGGTGAAAAGTAGGTGAAAGTCAAGAAATGAAATGATCATATATACAAGAAAATGGGTGATCAAAAAGTCATTATCTAGATGGGCTTTTGAATGACTGTTATTGCACACCATTCCCTCCATCATCGGGATCTTACATAAAGTACGGGTATATATAAGTCTTTATAGATTACTGCTTGTTGATAGTCTTTTATATGGACCCTATTAATTTATTTAAGAGCTAATGCGATAGCTCTGCCCTAGCTTGGAGCAACAATTGCTTTTACTCGCTAAACACACAATACAATAAATATTCTAAAGTTGTCTATTTAGAGAAGGCTAACAAAGTACGAAAATAAACTGAATACGTTTCTATGTATGATTGCGTCTAACAAAGAGACATTTCCATGCATTTCGAGACGACCTCATGCGGGCAGCACAAGCCCTTAGCTTTTATAGATATTTGGCAGACTGTTTTTCGATTGCCGATAAAGTAGTGTGCATAGTTTCTAGTGAGCATACGATGTGTATCATAATACAAGCACACCGTATTGTGTATCCGCTAGAGGCACTGCAATAATATTGAATTTCACAATATTGCAATGTGTGTGTGTGAATGCGTATACATGCATGTGTGTGTGTGTCTGTGTGTGTGAGTGCGTATACATGTATGTGTGTGCGTGTGTGCGAGTGCGTATACATCTATGTGTGTGTGTGTATATGTAACTCCAATCCCCACATTCATGTGCTGGGTGCCCCGAAGCCTAAAATAAACTTCAGGAGGCCGATCTTTGGAGGTTGAGTTCCAGCTGCAACACTCTCACGGTGACTGAGACGCTGCCTACTACTCACGAAGTCGAGATCTTCGCGCCATAGAGAAGGAATCAGAGAGCCCTCTCCATTCGTCTGAGCTACTTGTTTAGAACGGTCGGCACAGCTACGAAAAATGAAGCGCTGCCCGCGTTGCTTCAGATATCACATTGAAACCTGCGCCCTGTTGTTTTTATTATCCGTGCGAAGCTGAAGTCAACGCATTCTTATGCCTCGTGTTGATCTAACGAATAAGGCAAAATCAGTGCATGCTTGTGTTATATCTGGCTGATCGAGAGTCTTGTGGTCTGCTACAGTATCTTCCAATTAATGCGCATATCATGAGATATCAAGAGGAAATAAGCCACGAGAAGTCAAATTGTAAAGATAACAATAGCAAAACTTATGAGTGCTCTGGAAAATTACTATACACACAGCAGTAATTAGCTCGAATCGCGAAGCTTTTAAGCCAGAAATCAAGCGTGCCGAAATTATATGTTACAGCTAAGAACAAACAACAACGAAACCACGGTGTATGGTCCTTGACACTCCGTTAAACGTAAAATATTTTTACGGCTTACCAGCAGACAACATTTAACGTCCACAGTAGCACTTTTTTGCATTACTTCGTCTTGCATTACTATGTCTAATAAATATTTACATCATTCAATAAGATATACTTAAAAAATTGCTTGAACCTATCTATCATATGACAGAGTGTAACACTTGTGATGTACGTTTCATACGGTTGTGACGTTTAGAATACGACATGGGTGTGTGGCGTCAACGTTTTCAGTCTTATTTTATATTTCGGAGAAAAGCTATTAGTTTCCCTGGTAAATTTTTGAAAGCTGAAATACGCAAACTCAGGCTGTGGATCCCGTTCTTCGACACATTAGGCCTACAGCAATCTGTGTTTCTATGTATTCTAATTAGTTTTTGACAAGTAAAAAAGGTCGAATTGGATAGAGTTAAAAACGGAATAAAAAATCAGAGGCTATCTTCTGAATTTATAGCGCACATGGTAATAAGGATTTCAAAACGAAAAAAACTATTCAAAGCGTAATATGATCTACATTACGTTTTATTTTTGCGATTATTTTTGTTCGCCTTGCCGGTAACGGTTTTCTATACTAATAAAAATTCTAGGTTTTTCTACATGGACGACATAGTTGTGATCTCATCAATAAAATTTGCTACGTGTCCGAAAGCCACCGTCATCAGTCCAGCAGTCAAACCCACACGCTAGTCATAGATAATTTATGTTCTATGCAGTGAGTATGGTTATCGAATGTGCTTTTGCAATTCTGAGTACATCTTACGATAGGTACAGTTTCATATTTTCCTGAGTTCTAACCAAACACGCGACATATGGAAATTCCCAGGTTTCTTGCAATTCTAGGGATCTCATCACATTGCGTATTTTCTAATTATTTGTTCGTTGCATTTAAACGCGTTTTAACGGCGCGAGAGAATTTCTTTCTTCTGAACCTTTTTGTCAGGCTGTGGACAGAATGCGCCTGTGCTGTAAGGCTTAGCAAAGATGTGTGTTCACCTCTTGGTTTGTCCCTGCTGTTATTTTACAATGGCTTGAGTAAAGCTTCGTACACATTGTGGTGGATCAGCTTTTACGCTGCACTAACAATGAAGTTAGGTTGACTCCAATCGTGTTCTATTTGTAATGTGAGCTGAATGTGAATGAGATTTTTATGTTTACCAGCCTGTTTATAGCGTAAGACTTGTTTCTAAGCAAAGATTGTTTTGTTTTTTGCTGGGTATCAGCCACTTTTAGGAAGAGAACGCGTGTTAAAATTCTTACGCCTTTTTCACACATTGGTGGCAGCCATTTTTTGTAATTTAGTTTAGTAATGACGCGGTAAGTGCATCCCAGAGCTTAGGCAAGCTCTGGCAAATACTGGTGGAAATAATATCCACCGGGGCGATCAACATTGAGCGCCAGATTCTCTGAACCTTTCGAGTTCAGTCTCGAGAGTAGATGGTAATCGAGATAGCCGCTAAGGCAAGTATCCGAGATTGCGATCTACCCAATTTGAAATAAACACCCTGTCTATTGAGCCGATTGACCTAGCTTTTCGTGTTCGTCAGTTACTGGGGTTATATCACCTGCTTAATTTATAAGGTACGCTTTTATATATTTGGGACGGCTTTGCGAGCGAAAACTCGATAGATATTTACGCTCATCTTATGACCCTTAAGCACTGTATAACAATTGCATGTATCAAATGACCTATTGCGACCTATTACCGTTTACTATTATATTTTCACAATACCTCTTTCCTATAATATTTAAATCATTGAATGGAAAGGTTCTTATTTCCTCGGGGTCAATCACATACAAACAGATCTTTTGCTGCAGCTTTCAATGAGTGATTTCTGAACGCTATACAGCTTCAAACAGTATATATATATATATGTATACCACTTTACCAAATAAGCCATATCTGCGAGCAGCTTCGAATTGAACTACGGTTGTTTTCGACGAGCGTATACTGATCAACTGTGCCAAAACGCCCGGATCAAAAACATAGCATGGACAGATATATCGACGCTGCTGTGAAGGCGGCTTCAAACTACGGTTGTAGTGAGTAGAGCAAATATATCTTTTCCCAAGGTGCTCCCAAGGTGCTTCCACAGAGTACTGAGTCATATAAATGTTATTCTGTTTATTGCCAATGCGCTCCTGTATTTGTGAACCGTACCAAAGCGTTCCTCACAATTAGAAACTCCTGGGGCAATCTGAGGTTCTTCATACATACCTTGACTGGATGTGGCTGTGTGTAATTTCTATATATTCCCTGCTGCGAATTGTGTCATAACGCTCCCCATGCATGTCTCATCAGTAAAATAGAGTAAAAAATAGAGTAAAAAAATACCTTAGGGTTGATCAGCAGCCAACATTATCATCTACGGTACTACTTTTTGCATTACTTTATAAGACGAATCCCATAAATGTAAGTGTGCAACGGTGGGAATCGAATCACTGCATCTACGCGTTTCTTCTGGCCATAAGGCGCACCAAAATGTATCAAGCCACCGAGCTCGACATAGCTCGAGCTTGGGGTCTACAGTAGGTCTGCCAGATGCTCCTCTAAGCTATATAAGCCTCTAAGCTCCTTTGAGCTTAATCCTAACCATCTTCAAAGTTAATACCACTAAAACCGAAAAAAAGCTAACAATTTCAGTTCTTGTTACGTAGGATGAAGCGATCTGTAAAGAATGCAGTAATCGTGTTTATTCATCTACCATATTGGAGGCACTTAAAACACACAAACATTTTCTTCGACGGAATGTACTGCAGGAATAGTTTAAGGTGTGCTTTTTTAACATGATTGAATAAGTTAACAAGCATGTCAGTCTCTCTGTTGGGAATTACATCCAGAATGGGCCGAGCATCTTAGTTGAATCATATATCTGTAACCATATACAATGCAAAGCTCTTTCACGCCCTACAGTGCTCATCACTTATCCTACACATATCGAAACGCTTTTATTCGGAACGTATTTTTAACCTATTGACAGCTGTTTTTCGGTAGATAATTCGCTAAACAGCGCCTGATTGCTTGCACCAAATTCGATTCGGGTCTTTGGAAGCTAAATCCACCGGAGGTATAGTGGGTACACTAGAAAGTAAATAATAAGAGCAAAAGTGTTTAATCTTGGACAGTGTTCTCCGTTAAAACCTTAATACCTCATATTATTTGATAAAAAGTCCGGACATCGTCTAGATATAACCTTATAATGGTGTTACCCCGAAGATACATCGTTCAAGACGTTTCAGTGAGTTGCATGCAAGGAACGACGTTTTTGTAATAAAAGATCTTTACTTTGTTAGTATAGGTGTTTCATGAAGAAATAGTCTGGAAAGCTTTCGAAGAAAGGCTCAAGTCAGTTTTACCATAAATAAAGCGGTTATCACAACGGACTCGGTATTTCTACCTACAGCCATGTTACCACGATAAAAAAAAACAGTCTTAAAAACACCGCCAGATAGATATTTGAATGAGCTATTTGTTCCAAGGGAACGATTCTATAATAAAAAAAATTGTTATTCTGAAGCGTGGCATATGCATCCTGGAGGTACTCACTTCAATAGCCTTCGACAACTTATTTGGAACTTGATGTAAGAAAAATTTCCCATACTGAGAAATACTATTTGTAGGTAGAGGGACAAAATATACCCGTTTTGCGTTTGCTTAAATTTTCGTGAAGTTTCTCCTAAAATTGACGTCAACACGAGCCGGTCACCCGTTCGAAAGAAACAACATTAATGCGCTCAGTTCTTGGAGCTTTGATACATACTACTATCACCAAAAACTTCCACAGCTATTAAATGAAAATGGTTGATTTAATTTTTTCTTAGATTGTAGAACAAGCTTTTTAACAACTTTAGGGCTGACCATCAGCCAACATTTACAGTCCACGGTAACGTTTTTTGCATTACTTCGTAAGACGGACTTCATGAAGGTTCTCCATGAAAACGACATATACAGGTTGATAAAAAACGATGATGAAACAACAAACAGAAAAAGGCCAGTGTATGAAACTTTTATAACTCCATTCGTCCGCGTAGAACACAAAGCGCTAAGACGACAAATAAAAATGCTGTGCTATGAGGCTTTAACCGGGGTTTCAACAATTTTGACACCTCCACGCTTCACCTCATTATTGTAGAAACGTGGTTTTAGTAAAGCTCTATAGGTAGCTTTCGGCTTATGCAGTCCATGAATTTCGAGATGTTCTATGCAAAGCTATCTAATTGGTCATCATGGTAAATGTCATATATTCAATAGTGTTAACGTAGTTGCCCGATCATATAACAGGATATCTAAACATCCAAGGCAACTTCCGCAGGCGATATAAACTCTGAAAGAACGTGCTTTCTATTTTGCGTAAGCTTATAAACGTCCACTTGGCCCCGAAGATAACTACAATCCTTCCATGTTGCTGAGGGAGACTTTTTCATATATTTTGTACAAGCTCTATCTGCAAAAACCAGGCATAAAAATGAATAGGTGGAGTCAGCAACCAAGGCAGCAAGCTAGTTGTGTGAGCTAACGCAACGTATCTAAAATACAAAGCGCGTTAACGAAAACCAATATATTTAATTGAGTCAAGCAAGGTCAGCATTTGTAGAAATGACAGAGCTTAATAGACAAATCATCTTTTTCGGTACTATCTGCTCTTCCGTATCTTGGGTGACCCGGATTCGACTCGATAGGGCAGTGCAGGCAAACGCTCTTACACAGAAGCATCATGATCATCCTACATCTCTCACTAACCAGTCAGGGACACCTACTCAGATCTAGATACAAGCCGAAACGAGGCGAAGACCGCACGGTTTGCACAAACACAGGCCCGAACGGCCAGGCGGATAACAAAGCCAAACTATCAGATCAACTCTCAAATCTGGTCAGGAGCAGACCTTAGCTACGCAAAACGAGCCTCTCCGAGGCTCCAGTGTGGATTCAGTCATGGTTGCCAGATTCGACTTGACTCGTCAATCTGATCTCGCCATCTCGTGCTGGGGTTGTTGCTGATGATGGTGATACAGACACGATGATTTCGATGCCATGATGAAAGAAATGCTGGCATCTGTCGAGATCAGGCCGATTGTCAATGACGGACTAATCATGAACAGCTGTGTCAGCAAAGGACTTAAGCGAATGTACGCGATGGCTTACCGGGCGTCCATTTTTTTTTGTATATATATTAGGGTGTATATAAAAGGGCAGCATAACAGAAGTGTGTTGGTTTGAAAATGTCTCCACGACTGCCTATGAGATCAAAGAGCGGGAAATTAAATAATACAATCTCGCTTCGGAAAATACTAAAGGCAGCTCCCCTCCAGACATATAAGCGTACATACAGTCATAAAACTTTATAAAATAGTTGTTGGCTAGATTGTTTTTTGACCACCTGCGACGAGGGAAAGTCATCGGAGTAGAGCCAGTCGAATACAAAAAAAATAGCGAGTGCCTACATTTATTTTAGCCAACCAACATTTCGGTTCGCGCCTGGATGATAGAGAAACAATAAGCCCAAGTGACCGAAATTTTTTGAAGATGAAACACCCATTCTATGGTATGCCAGCGGTTGCCGAAATCACATGAACGTTCCGAACACCACGACAAACACTGTACATAAGCTTTGCAATAAGGCTTTGTGCAAAGAGCTACATAACACTTATGTAGAGCAGGATTCTGCCGAATACAAATCGCACTATTTTGGCGTATTACATTTTTCTAGACATGGCATGCCGCATAATGAGTTATATTCGCAAAGACATTAAAAATTCGCTTTTCGCGAACTTTTTACACGTTTTTTTCTGTATGTGCCTTAATATTTGGTTTAGAGGAAAAGTGTAAAATAGGCTGCACCTAGTGAACTGCACAAATATGAAACGACGTTTTGAAGAGTCGTGGAATTGTGTTTAAAAATCCATTCTTTTAAATATAAAATCACAAGTCGCTTTAACACTTCCTCTCTCTCTCTCTCGCTCTCTCACACACACATTGAATATCTCGCTATGGATGATCACAGGTTAAATTTCGTGGCTCGAGACGTGAAATAGAATTTTTAGGCTATGGTTCAGGTAAATTCCTTACGCTATGTTTTGCAGACAAAATGTATGCACTCATATGATAAGCTTATGAGGTGCTGCTACGTTAGCACCACTTGTAGATTGTGGCATTCTCGCTCTGCTAAAAGGAGCTAATACTAGCGTGAGAGAACACCGATAAAGCAAGAATAAAAATAAAAAGGAAGAATGACCGCAACTTTAATCCCTAAACCTTCATGGTGATGTAAGTTAAACCGGACGGGAAGTTTCGAGCCACATAATTTTGAGGCAACGCTATTGACAGCAAATAAAGTTATTACAAATTGTTTAGAATCTCATTACCTCGCCAAAATGGTGGTCCAACTCATGTCATGAGCCTTTAAAAATTGGCAATATGAACCTTGAGAATCAACGAAGAACCCACGCGCACAGATTATACAGAGGCCCAGGAAGGACGTACATATTAAAGCCTTGATAAGTTGAACCACTTTGCTCGACGCGTTTTTAATGTGACACTATTTCAGCTCTGATAAAGGAATGTCTCTTCAATGTACCATAGCAGCTTAAATCATCAACGATCTAATATAAAGGACATTGCGCGAGTCTCCAATCCCGTGCATATTGTTGGCTGGACACCCACAGAGATCCTTCTCGAAGTCCATAAAATTAAAAAGAGCGGTTTGTGCTAAAATACGCTCGCACATTCAAGCGCTCAAAAAAATGAATTTCTCAGCTTCTCAAACCTATACATAAATTTACATTTCGATTTCCCTTGGTAGGTGCCTAGGATCTAGTCAGAAGCAGTTCTTTTCCTGGTATCGACTTTATCATAATTTCTTACGTATTATTATTATTATTATTGTTAATATTAATATTAATATTAATATTAATATTAATATTAATATTAACAATAATATTAATATTAATATTAATATTAATATTAATATTAATATTAATATTATGAATATGTGACGTTTAATCCTTGCAATCAAGTACAACTTTCTACCTACCCAGCTCTTCTTCACAACTGATCGGTTTGAACACAAAATAATGCTCCCGGACACGCTATTAGCAATTGAAAAATTAGAAAATTAGAAAAACGATGTTTCCAAAACACTTCTTAGGGCTGACCATCAGCCAACATTTAACGTCCAAGGTACCGCTTGTTACATCACTTCGTAAGACGGAGCCTATAAATGTAAATATGCGACGGCGGAGCTCGAATTCCTGCACCTGCATGTCTCCTCCGGTCGGAAGATGTAAGCGAATACACCAAGTCACCGAGCTCGACCGAACCCCAAACCTCAAAACCCTTCAAAAGATACTAAGATAAATCGCAAACAAAAACCTAGATACAAATTTGCCATGAACAAGCTATGTTTTCGTAATTATTATAAAGTGGGTGCCTGCATGTCTCCTCCGGTCGGAAGATGTACGCGAATACACCGAGTCACCGAGCTCGAGCGAACGCCTTCAGGAAGTACTAAATGAAATCGCAAGCAAAAACCTAAATACAAATTTGCCATGAACAAGCTGTATGTTTTCGTAATTATTGTAACGTGGAAAACCACTCATAAAACGCCCTTTGTATATTGCTTCCAATTCTTCGTAACGTTCATATTCTTTCTTAGGGCATAATGTGCAACTCCGCACCTTGTGCAGCACGGACTTGAGCAAGCCCTGAGCGGCGTACTGGTTGCATAAGCATTCCGGCCATGTTGCTAGTTCACAGAAGGCACTTCAATATGCGGAATTACATAGCAACAAGAATAGGCGGTTGTTGACTTAGCTGTCACGTGCTTATTGACTCAGCGCGCTCAAAACACATTCACTGGCAAAAGTAATGTTGAAAAACGGTTCCTCCCGTGTGATGTGCATCAGGCGACGTGAGTTTTTGTTAGTAGGTCCGCCTAAAGCTGAAGTCCCACACTACCCGGCGGATACCCTGTTGTGGAGCTGGGTGCTCATGAGTTCCTTCGTCGCAAAAAACGTTGTCACATACTTACGGGTGGTGGTTGACTGGAATTTTTGTAGCATGTATCACTTTGTAATATCTATATTTGATACTTGGTCTTTCGGTATTGAAATACACGATACCAGTAACTGTCAGTGTAAACATCCAAGTTTGTAAGTCCCACGATTCTCCATCGAATATTTTGCCTTCTGGACATGACTCGAGTAGAAGGCATTACTTTACTCACCTGTATCCCAAAAAAGACCAATTAAATGGACGAATCACATTATATTTTTACGGCCTAAATCCTCTAGCTTTGACTGTTGATTTGTCATAAACAGTTTTTCTGGGTAAAAGTACTTCTGGGACCTTTATATACTTATATATCCTTGCATTGGTAGGCGTAAACTCGCAAAAAGAAGATATATATATATATACGCGATTTTAATGGTCGGAAACAGCAGGAAGCTTATAAAACGAAACAAGGAGGGTAAATATCTTTTGTCACAAACCTGGCTAAACCATCACGCTATTCCTATGCCCGATGAATCACGTCAAAATAACTTTGTGGAACTATACAGTGCCCGGTCCGTGTCCGGTAAAATCTAGGCTAATTGAGGCGTTATATTTTTACTAGAAAATTTGTTGCTAAAGTTACGTACCGTAAAAATCCGTTTCGAACAAAGCAACGTCTCCCTGCGTATAACCCAAGCGAACTGTAGGTTGAATATCCATCGCGGAAGAAACCTGCTTCAATCAGGATTAATTACAGCACATTGAGAATAATTGCCCATGCGTTAATGGTTTTTTAAATGAGGCTGACAGGATGTGATACAGAAAACCAGGTGAAGTAATAGATAGAGACTCTTTTTTATAACCGGAATTCCATTGTTAGCTGTGAGTAGCTGTGGGAAATGTGCTTAAGTAGTCATATGACTACTTAAGCATATTTCTCTTTCGCATATTCTCTCTCGTAGAAATTGTTTGCGTATGATTGCTATACCTAAGCCAACTTTTTAACAAACATTTGCCTACAGATTTATGTTATTCGTTTGCCGAGAAAGCCATCTTTGTTAACAGACCTCAGTAAACGAACCGAACCAAACGAATTGATAAAAACTGCGCTCTCTTAATCACTCTTCCCTTTTGTATTTTTCTGTCTTGTTTCGGAAAGAACCAATTATATAAAACTTGTTTCTCCGAAAGAAACATCCTATGTAACGGAAAGATGGATTAATCGGTAGCCTCCTAGTGAGATCAGGTATTCTTGGTTTCCCCTGTAGTCTGCCAATAATCGTGGAGCGGTAGTTGTTCTCCATGCGCAATAGTACCCAAATGGCTTACGACGACAGAAGTTCATTACAGTTAGCCCTACGAGGGCCTAAGGGTTGAGTCCAACCAAGCCCGGTTCTTGTTGTGAGTAATGTAAAAATCAATGAGGTTACGTAAGTAAAATAGGTACACGAAAACGGGATTATCTGCGCCTGTTCGTTTGACGTTGCTCTCGCCCGTGCAATACGTTAACGCGACTCTGCAGACACAAAGTGCTTATAAGAAGAGCTGTATCGGTTATGACATATACATAGTCGCTGTGGCACTATTACACGTTTATACCGACTATTTGGAGATGATTCCGGTTTTAATTAGGCGAATATTTGCCGCCGATCAATAAAAAAAGACAATGTTTGCTCCATATAACTGAAACGGCTGCGCAAGGCGACAGCCTTTTTGCGAAAACGCTCTAATGCTGACTAGTGGTCGAATCACGTATAGGACGAATCTGAGTCTGCATGAAAGGGTTGTATCTGGACGATAAACGGCATCGATGTGAGAAATAACTTGTTGTTGGCTGTATACGATTTGTCGAAACGAGAACGTTTGATACACGGCCTGACATTGTTATAAAAGCTCTTTTCTTGATCTGCGGCGAAAACTCCATATGCTGCCAATGTGCTGCCTGCTTTTACAGATATCGATAGGAGAGCTGTGTGAGGACAGCTGTGGAAAAGCTATTTGATGTTCCACATGAAGCTCACAAAAGCATATAGCGAGATAGCATCGAAAAAACAAACATGTATAATTCCTGTGACGTAAGCTTCTTCAGCACATCTGATAAGTCACGGGTTGCGTCTGTAACATAGCAGCCGACGGTTTTGAATAGGAAAATCACCACTTGCGCGGGTTCATGGCCAGCCATGGGCAACTGAGTGAAGGTCAAAAGCCTGGAACGCAACACACGCCATTTAGTCATTTCGCTTTTCACCTACAAGAAAGCATACGCAAACAAAAGTCATATATTGTGAGCGTTTTTAGATCATTTCGCGTTTAACCGTTAATGTGGCTCAACGATCAGCGTTTTTCGCTAACTGGATAGATGTAGCTGGTTTATAATTTGCTCGCATAAAGGGTAGCCGATAGGAGCTAAAATGTAGAGCGATGACAAAGGATGAGCTTAACGTCATAGCGAATTCTAGCTCAGGTAAATAAGGTAAGACATACCCGTAGACAATTATATAAATAAGCGAATTCGGCATAAAAATAAGCCCCTTGGTGGTCTCAATTTTTATCGAACAATATCGAAATAATCGCTCCTTGATGCGTCTTAAAGAATGGCATTCTCATTATCTTGTGTAGCCTCTCGGTATATGTATACTAAAATATTCCCGAATGCAATAATAACTATAGAAAAAGAGAGGCCGCAATTGTGCACATCAGAGTGTGGGACCCTTTAGATAAAGCAAACATTATAACGTACTTGTAGCACGTATTGTACATGTGGTAAAAAATATACGCACCGATGCTGATTTCCTTTAGCGTCATTTGTTTCCACACTATGCTAATGTATGCGAGGCTTTAAGACTCCTGCCAGATCTGTTTCTGATGCGGTGATCGAGCTGTCGCTGATATAGTTAAGAGCTTTCAGTAAGCCATGCATTATAAAAGAAGTACATTGTTTACGTAAGGCAGAATAGCATATAAAGCTGAGAATCTCTTTTCAAGTTGGCTCAAACCGTTTTACGTGAAATTCCTATACGCAAATCTATTTTACTAACAAACTACAGATCATATCTGTCGAATATAGATATTACTTTATCTAATGAGTCTTCTTGTTTTATAAAACAAAAGACATCAATTGATATCGTCTACCTGCGATATGACACCTTTGCCACACAAGCATTGGAAAACTCCATAACATTGCTGGTTAAAATTCCCATTGAAAATACGTTAATTGGGCCAATACAATCTGGTTATTACTACAGAGTATTTTTTGCACCAGCCGGAAAGACAAGTGATTTGCTGAAATATTGTAAAGAGCAGGTATCTCCTATCATTTTTATACGAGTCACTTGCGCTGCCTTATTAGGAATTCATTCGATTTGCATGTTCCGTAAGTGGGTTTCTGAATTACTTGTGATGCGAATGTATAGTACACCCGTTGCAGTAAAATAATTAGTAGTGCTTTTTAATGGACTCAAAGAAACAATAGCAACACCTTAGCAACACCAGTATGATGTAGCTGCTGCTTTACGGATATGATGTCGTTGTCAATCACTAAATACTGTAATGATCCTTCGTCTTCGAAACTGAAACACTGCTTTGAATAACGAACTACCCGTGCTGTTAAGGTGGCCCCTCTATGCGCATGGAACCTGAAACTCTCACTCAATATAGCAGTTCAGGCGAATACGTATAGGTATTCATTATACAATTTTTAGCAGCTACTTTTCGGATCTGTTACTGTAAACCGAAGACAAGTTATTTTCACTCACGCTTTATGTGAGCTCTAAATACATCTATTCTTACACATACAATTATCTGTTTCTATTCGATCGGTTTCATTTACACGAGATGGACAATGTCTGTGTATTGATGGCTATTGTACTCGAGTAGTTCGTGTATACAGCTAGTTACCAGATATTGTTATTTGGATATTAGTCGGTAATTCGTATCTAGCCACGCGAAGAGAGTTGCTATATGGGCAGCCTAGCGCCCAAGACTGCTACAACGTTATTTAGTGTCAAAGATAATAGATTCAACGGCCGCAGAGTTTAACGCTTGTTCAAAGCAGCTCCGGAGCAGCCATAATGAATGGTTTTAGGCTTTAGTGTCGCCTTTGGGATGAAGAGGAGATTGTATTCAATGACGGCAATCTGCCCATAAACGGGCACAACAGGCACCACAAAGATATCATCTTATACATAAAGCCCAGTTCCGTCTCTAGCAACACCAGGGAAAGAACACAATTCCGAAAAGTACAGGAGTCGTTATTACGAGCTCATTATTACGAGCATTCGTGCAAACAAGTGAAAGCAGATAAACCTAATACTATTTAAACTACGAGTTTGCGATTCGATATTTAAGGTGCACCCGGCGAAACAGCGATTCTAATCAAATTGCAAATAACCATTCTATAACTATTCACCATTTTCTATAACTATTTTCACATTAGCAGGACCCCAACGCAGTAGCTGATGCGTAAATCTTTATCACGGTTTGTCTGTAGGAATACAAGCATAACCATTGCAAAAGAAACCCTGCCACACCCCGTAGACACACCTTTTTGATACCGTTATAATCAACTATTGTAACCACTGAAACCACTCAGCGCCTCTGCCTCATTAACATAGCCTACCTTGATAATTCCTATGAATATTTTTGATTTAATATTCTAAGGAAATTTATTGTGTAGTTGGTATCACCTACCTCCTTTCAATTCGTAATATAGTAATAAATATAATGTGTCAAACTGTCAAAATTGTTATTTTAAACATGGATTCAGAAATATACCTTCATTTCGATTATGCTAAGGGTCTATTCGCTCTAATTCTTGAGGCTTAAATGCATAGATAACCTACTAAATGTTATACGGAAGCGCAGTCATTGATGGAGGCTGTTGATTGGGAAATCAATGACGCAATTATTTTTTCGGAGGCTCGTGGACAATCTCGAAAACAAATTGCCCTGGTAACGAAGAAACCCCACCATTCTTGCTTGTTAGTGAGAACTTGTTTTTGGAAAATGTACTTATGTCTGCGTGATGCGTGAATTATGCAGGCGTGATTACCGAAATAAAAAATGGAACTTTTTTAAACATCTATCGGGTTTCTAGAAATACGTTATGTGAATGCATTCCGACACCAGTCATCCAGTTTGATGTGAGAATTTTAATTAGCAACAGAATATCCATGATTCGTATTTAAGATATCCTCAGTTGTTTTCACTATGAGTAATCTGTTATAGATTTCGAAGGTTTTTCTTTTTGTACTCTATACAGATCAAATAGGTTCCAGTTTCAATAATGTTTCCGTAATCAATAAAAGTATTCTCAGAAAAAATTTGGGAAGGTAATTGTACCATTAGTTGATGAAAATAATACCACATTACTACATTACCTTATTAATGCAATAATTCTCCGCATCAGGGTGACCACTTCAACGGGAATTAATTAGATCAGCCTAATTACCTACACACTATAAGTCATCTAACGCGTATTCTGACGAATTTTATTACCTCTAAAAAACACCGCTTTGACAGGTTGTTTAGAAGGACATTTTGAAGGGTCAAATTTTGAAGGGTCTTACCATTACGTATTTGCTACGCTTTACGATTGGTCTAGTAGGTACCGCAGTACTTACAATGCGTTACGTTAAATGCTAATTGGTGGGTAGCGCTAAAAATATATTTTAATACAACGCCCCTATAATCGCGTACCGATAAAACAAGTTCCGGCATTAAGTTGCAAATATGAGATGTTAGAATTGACCTTCGTAAACACGAACATACACAGAAAAACTTTCTCTAACCAAATATGATGTGAAAAATTTCCGAATCGCGTATGATTCTACAACTTGACAGATGTCGTATACTCTTCCCATTCTGTTTATCTAAGAAAATACGGAGCTTTTCCACAGTTTGTCCACCATATTGTATTTTATCATTTGACATATATTTTGAGATGGTCACCCATTTGGCAACAACACACGCTCGATACCTGAAAGCCTGTTGAATGGTTGGTGGGGATTCTTCCAATGGACCAAACCATTGGGTCTTTGTGCTTATAAGTAGAGTAGCGTTAACCGATTGGATTACATTGGTCTTTTCTTTTTCTTTTTCTTTTTTTCTTTTTTTCTTTTTTTTTCTTAGGCTTCTGATTGCGTTTAGTGCCAAGTTTTTAGCTGACGTTGTTCTGAAACATTGCTGAGAATTAAGCATGGGTAGTCTCTAAGTAAACTCGTTAAGAACTCGTTGCTGTTCGATAGAATAATGAAGCTCACCACCACCATAATGCAGACGTTACTCCAGATCCAGGCCCCGTTTTAGATGGGTTCAATTAGTTTCTACACATCAGTCGCATCTGAAACAACTAAAATTGTGTGTACTCTAATTGTGGAACATCATTATCGTGTTTGCATCAATGATTAATGTAGAAGAAATGAGTGAAAATAAGCTTACAATTCTAGTCATTGATGCCTCTTAACCAACATATGGGTAACAAAATGATTACATTTAGCTAGAGAGCAAGTCATCTGTTTCGAATTTCGTGTGGAAACCACAAACACCTCGCGACGGTTGGTGAGAGTGAACTCGCTTAGGAACGATGCCCGTAAATCTAGTTTCGAATGGTGTCTATTTTTTATTAATAAACATTGGCGTATCGTTTTCTCCATAACGCAATAGGTATAATTCTGCAAGTTATATTAAATACAAGAGCACATTTTTTCTATTGGGATAATAGTGCCATAAAATAAGAATATTATCGAGTAATCTAAACTTTTAGGCAAGTTTTAAGCCACAAATGATCTCGGCTAATGCTTAGAAATCCGGCTTTAATAGCGTAATACTGCGTGAGCTTGACGTACTAACCAAGTATGCAATATAATGAACTTAATAAAATTCAAATTGTCTTCGCAAATATAAACAGACAACAGCGGTATGATTTTTGCCATAGCGAATAGAGACCCTCACATGCACTGCATCCAACTGGTAACAAAATGACGTCATGATACCTTAGAGCGAAGATGATTGCGAAAAGCGGTTTTGGCAACCATCAGTGATGACTAGGCGTAGCTCCATTTGTATAAAGTGTATGTGCATCTGTGTTACAAGAATCTAATCGATCACGTTGCAGAGCTCTGCTTCTGCTGTTTCGTTTAGTTTATCAAGATAAAAATAAGAACAAATACAGAATATTTTTTATTTTAGAGCATCAACATGTTTTAAATTGATAAAGGCTTTGTTCCAGTGTATGACGCCAGCAGGTGGTACATAGATGTTGGTGTAAAAAGCGGTTTTCCTCTCCACCTGCTTAACTCACAATTACATTAAAGGAGTGAGTCCTGCATTATGTACGCATTTTGCTTTCTGAAAACATTCAAGTCTATTATTATTTAATTCAGCCTGATGCCTTGTTTTTATAAAAAAAGTGATGGTAAAATTATATTGGGAATACCAATGAAGGAGCAAAAAATGAAACAAATAAGTCGAACCACGTTTATTTGTTGATCAAAAATAGGTTTTGCAGAGATGTTTTAGATGCCTTTCGATTTTTGTTTTTTTTGGTCAATTCGTTTGGCCGTTCGGGTATGGGATTAGGCGTTCTAATTTCCCAATGGCTGACAACGTTGCTATATTAATTTTTTTAAACGCTTCACAATGATTCGTTTAACACTCCTGTGTTGTGTGAAATTCAAATGTTTGGTTATATATAATTCAATTATTATAAGTAAATTATAAGTAAAACTTAAAAAAGTTTTTTATTTTTTAACCTACAAACAACTATCGCCACTTGTATCTTCAGTAGGCTGTGGCAATATGATTTAAATCAACGACTTGAAAATTGGCCAGTAAAATAGATCTATTACACTAATCTATTATACTAAAAAGAAAGACGACGTGGCGTAAGACAGTACATACATAAACAAATGACCGTTTTCTTTCAACTCTGAAGCTAAACGTCTAAATAAATTCTTTAATATAGCCGACTTGGCATTGACAGTGTTATCAGCATTTTGTTAACGCACACTATTAAAATTTTAGTTAATGTTTAGATATTTTCACTCACTGCTGTATCGCTCTTGTTTTAGGGGTGCATTAAGCCATAATTCGTGATAACAAAAACTCAGTTTCAATGAAAAACTCTACTGCGTTTATCAGTTTCATGTGAAGTTTAATTACGGAATCCGTTTCCATGTTAGTAAAGCATATCTTTAAGTACGTGTGTCAGACAACAACTTTAAGTTTTGAGAGGCTCGTTAGCATCGAAACAGTGCACTGAATTGAAGTAAGTGCATTATCTTTGAATATATTCCACTATTTTAAATTACTATGTCCCGAGCCAGGAGTCTTGTTTGTGATGGACCTAATTATCTGCAGTATTTACATGTCACAGTCGTAGGTAGACAAGTACAGAAGTCACACAAACAACTAGTTAAAAAATATATATTTGCTTGTATAGAAAGAATGCACGATTTTCGTTTAGAAATAATAGAGGTCAAGAGAAACTAAGTAATAGTTGCTGGCTGAAATTTTATGAGTAAATATGTAGGGAAGAGGACTACGCAAAGAATTGGCTGAAACAAAGGCATAATGTCGCCTTCGTAATAATACATTTAATTGGCGGCTTTAATTTAACATATTTTCTTGCGCTGCTATAGTCCAGTATAGTTTACCATACTACTCATCATACCCCTAAATGCATTATTTCTTCGAAGCTAAGGGATTACCTCGCACGAAGTACATTGCAAGATTACAAGGCTTGGTTCTAATAACAACCGATGTTGATTAAACTATTGTAAGATCACTTGGCTAAATTGTATGGCTTATAACCAGCGAAACCATATGTGAAACAACTGAAAGCATGACACACGTGGCTAAAATTACCTTATCTACGTATCCACGCATATATCGCCATGGTATTCGCCCCGACGATTTCATTTGTATATCCGTCAATATATTCACCTTGTCGGCATTGCCAAAATACGTTTGGTAAAATGTTACGAATATTATCGTCATGCTATATATACAGGTGAACACCTAGCGTATAAGTCAGTGGAGGTACCTGGTAGTTTCCAAGATTTACATACAACGTAACTCAAGCAAGAGCAACAGGCATGGCAAAATTAGCAAAGCCATATTGGGCTAACGATGCAAATGACACAATAACGTAACCCTAGAACGAACGCTTCTAATACAATTCACTTTGTCGACCACGCGTAACTAATAGATCCCAGCACATTGATGGTAAAAGTATCTCTACACTCAAAGGGTTCAATCGGTAACGGTAATTGTAAGGGTGCGTTTTTGCTTGTCCTCAACATGCCCGGTCTCAAACTCAAGGACACTACAAGCAACTCGATAATACTACATCAGTACAACTAGACATCTTTGAAAACAGTCGACATCGTATCTTACTGCCTTATTTTTTTCGCGTGTTACACAAATTTTGTACTAATGGCCAGTGTTCTTCCAGTACCAGTCCCGACATAGGTTTTGGGCGGCAAACTGTTGTATCAGGAACTGGTGCGGTGAACCCACACGTCTCTTACACTTCCTGCCGCTACAGCCCTATCCCAGCGGTATGCATACGTAAGTCAAAAAAGTACTTTTCTGTAATGGTAAAGACGGAACCGTTTCAAGTATTCATCCGCTATTTCTTGCCACATTATCTCCAGGCGAATGAGTGTCTGCGAAGATTGACCAGACAGAGGTAAATGTCCTTCGTGTCCGGCGTGGCCGTGCGTAAAAAAAAGACGCTGCCTAATCTCTTTTCGCTCAGTTATTAATAGTTGTGCGGTCCTCATATCCCCTATATCCCCGCCCATCTGGATAAGATAAACATGCAGCTCTCGTGGCCCCGAAGATCGCCGAAAAAGGGCGGCTTGCATTCTAAGGATTTAGTGATTGTCCTGAGCAGTCTGCGTGCTACAGTGGTCATATAGTAGTAGTCACATAGGTCACATAGTCGTAACACTTGTAGGATGACACGAGGCCAGACGTTGATGGAGACAGAACCGAATGTGTCAGTATTGCTTGTAACCTAGACAAATTCATGGCTGATATTCTACATCCGACTACTTTAATAGGTTTGGAAGTTGGATATAAATAATAACGTTATATGTGGAACGTTGGTGTTGGTTGTGATTTTGAAGATCATGGCTGACTTAGCACGCGGATCTATCTACGCAGATTTAGCAAACACTAATACTTAACGATTCAAGTTTGTTTTAGTTCTTAATTATTAGAAAATTTACTAAGAATGGCTATTCCCATTGCATTAATAACCAAAGTTTGATTTAGTTGTCGAGAAAGCCACCGTTTCGTTTTTTGCCATATTTCTTTCATATGACTTACCCCACTAGATGCTACAATGTATTTCATTTCAGCCTATCTAATGGACGATGTAAAATAAATATTCACCGCGCCGATATTGATTGCCAAAGATATTTGCTTCGTTACACAATTAACACTTTGACTAGTTTAGCTGTACTAGGAAGTTATTCGATGCATGTCATACGAAATATTTAAGATATATTTGGACATTTAAATCATGTATTGTAAGACACGGTTACACATCATTATAATCCTTATTTTTGATATATCAGAGATGGTAGGTAAGCGCTAGGCCATATTCACATTAATGAGGTCAGTTTTCCGAAGTAGTGCAAGAAACGGTACTGTGGATATTAAATGTTGGTTTATTGGCAGCCTCACAAATATTAGGCCTATAAATCCACAGAAACTGACAGAATGGGGCTGTTGCACAGAGTTCTTTTCCGCAATTATATTAGAATTTTAAATTTTCTTCATGTTTCCTGGCATGTAAGAAATTCCATCACAAGCTTTTCCCAAATATTAAGTCATTTTCTTAACCTCTTGAAGGTGTATATTTGTCAATAAAGCAAAAGAAATGATTGGTGTCACTGCCATTTATCCTTAGTCCCATCAACCTTTAAGATGGCAACATCAAGTTTTTTCAATCGATTCAGTTGGTTCAATTAAAAATGAATTCCCAATTATATAGCACATGTTAAAAGCTGTTCGTGCCGCTTGCATCTGATCGTATTTGTGCTCTGTTTCTAAGCTATTAAACTTTAGGTGGTCAAGTTCTTACTGTACATAATGATTCTTCTGTAGTGCGTTACGTATTTAGGGTGACATGACATTCCAGTCTAGAACAGCACTTGGAATTATGTAACACCAATCTATTTCGGATGGGAGTACGTTTGTTTTTCTAGGTACGTTTTGTCAGTACAAGTAATTTTAAAGACAAAGAAGGTTGCCAGACTCAAGGGTCTCTGCACTCAGCGTCTTTGATTTGGCATCTTTCTTCCTCCATTTCACCCTGTAAGATATATTTGTAAACTCTATTTGTTCGTACCTGTAACATCGTATCATTATATATATATATATATATATATATATATATATATA
>MNPL01000539.1:0-43142 GCA_002081605.1 Tropilaelaps mercedesae
TATATATGTATATATATATATATATGTATATATGTATATATATATATATATATGTATATATATATATATATAGTCCGCTATATTTTGAAAAGAATTGGTATAATATGCACTTGCACAAGCTAGTCATGTCACTCGGCTGCTGCTCTGCGATTCACTAATAGTACCCGAAAACCGATATTATTAATTGACACTCTAATGAAAAGTGTTACTTCATAGAGTTTTAATGTTCAATCTAAAACTGATTCCACCAGACTTCTTGAAATAGGTTATTGCAATGAACTTGATATTACTTTAGTACTGCCAGAGAAACTAGAGAAATGATTCGTCGTAAATTAAACAAAAATAGAAGCAATCCGACGCGTGGCCTAACTGAGATAAGCAGGTCACAGATTACACATTGTTACGATTTCAAATATGTACATCACACATGCAAAACCCACCCGTACTGTTTAGTTAGTTGCGCTATTACAAAGACATATTATACATATTATTCGTCCTTCTTTGCAGACAATGCCTCACATAAAGGGATGATTTTGTCCAAATTCTAATGTCCACCTAAGCTTTCGTTCGAGAGTGTGAAGGCTGTTTGTTCCGAAACTATCTGTATTTTGACCTGTTAGACTTATACTAAATATGCAGAATATATATATACAGATTATACATAAACACATATATATACATATATTACTCCTGTTTACTCCTGTATTACTCCCATTATTCCTGTTTGCGTCAGAGTGAACTCAGAAATACACCCAACACAAACACATATACCAGGGATAGTCGTGAAGCACAACTCTAGCGATAGTTATGGACACAATTCTCCAGGGCGCATATGGCACAACACGCCAAGGCTTTTACCGCAGAGTTATAAAAAATAAATTATTCTTCTTTTTTTAACCTTATCGAATTATTTCTGCAATGATCAAGAATTTTCTGCCAAAGTGCGTTACTTATACAGTATACAATATACTATTAAGAATGATGTACAGTGTCGATGAACGAGCTTTTAAAGGGCCATATATTTAATTTCAATAATGTTGACACTTGACTCTACGACAAGTGTTATTTGCGACAACTGTCTTCCGTCATGACACCACCTGAGCAGTAAAATATCACACATCGAACACGTTCTATGTTTGGCGGATAAATTTTCTTTAGGCAGAAGTGACGGAAGGAGCCGAGCGAAATCACGGAGCTGACAGAACTAACGAAGTAGAAAAGGTCTATCAGTGTTAGATGGCCTATTACACGCTTATTTGTTCCAGAACAAGTTAAATCCCATCGTCGGGAACGGACTCTGGCAGTTCGTGGAACAAATGGTGTCGGAGGCGACTACGTACTCTCTCTACCTTCCTGTCTATCTGGTTCATACTACGGCATACTGTAAGACGAGTTGGAAACAGCGGCCGGCCTCTCTTTCCATTGCAGCAGACTAAGCAGCGAAAGTGACAGCGCTAGTAAGCCGTCTCTATAGGATAGCGGCTCTGCTTCACACTGCTGTATTCAGACAGATCGCCGCAATTTCGGACAGCTCTCGTTACCTGTGGAGTCGGCATTGCAACGTCACGGTTTTGGTGGTGCCTAGGCCCCAAGCTCCAGTCGGTTGGGAAGCACTTGAAGCAGAACCGCATTGTCGCGCGCGCACCTACTCAATCAGACAGCCATTCATAGGTAGTCGGGACGTGGTGTTGGCGGGTGGCACAAGCCTGGGTGTAGATTGGAGAAGAGTTACTCCGCGTGGCTCTTCGTTGGATGTCGACACAACCACGGAATTTGGTGAGACTCAAACGGTTACGAAAGGGGAACATCTAGTGCACAATAAGAACAGGAATAGCTATTGCCTGCTGGAGATTACTTCGCTCCTGCCCTCCTGCGGTGCAATTTTGAAGATTACTTTTTTTAATCCATACATAGAATTTGACGAATATTACATATAGTAGTTGTTATTAATATCCTTGTAGATTGCAGCGTATTTATTTCTTTTGCATTCGATTTACCGTTCCAGGACTACCTTCTTTTCTGTGCAGATCATATCACCTTGCATATTTGTTAATTAATCTGCATATACACTACATTCATCATTGACGACATTTTGCTCCAGATTATTTAGAACTGCCAGTTACTGTACAACGGAAAAAACTAAAAGAGACAACGTTACATTAGCCCAATTATTATTTGGAAGTCCAGTCTTATTATTTGGAAGTTACACAATAGCAACCAACCCTATTCCAGGTATAGTGCGCTAGATTTCATTGAATAAGGGATATTTGTTCATAATTGTAACTTCCACCTTGCTTAGTGCCTACATCAGCCTCACTGGTGCTCGACCTTGATTCTGTTAATGATAGAGCTATTACTATGTTGACACACATGGTGTGTTTGCATATATCTCTGGAGGAAGATATATTGGCTCCACATGACGCTAGGTAGCATGGATAAAGGAAAATGTATTTGTTCCATTTCTGATCCGCTGCCGCAGTCTTCACCGTCTGACCCAATGCTACGCGTACCGATATCACATCAACAAGATTCAGGTCGAAAACAGCTCGTTTTCAATTTTGCTAAAAAGCGATTGCCGCCGTTACTCAACCGGAGTCGCGTCGTACTAGTACAGGAGACTCTTCCGCTGCATGATGATCTTGCAGCTGGTCGGAATCGCCTCCCAGCAAGTACACCCGTAGCTCTCCGGTCCCGGCAACGCCGTGAGCAGTGACATAAGCCTCTTAGCGCAATGTTGGTCCGACTGTTCGGTCCCGACTGCCACTGTTCAAGGCAGAGCAGTAGAGCTAAAGAAGAAAACAGGCAGCGGTTCGTCTTCAAGGCATGGTAGGCGGCGCCTTAAAGCTGTCGAAGCTGCCCGTGAACGGCAAAACTCCTTTGCCAGAGTTGGAGCTTCGTGCAGTGGGCAACCGGTAGATTTGGGTAAGAACAAAGTCCAAGGAGTCTCTTGTTGTTTCTCTCCTTCTTCTTCTCTTACCTTCGCCTGAATTGGTCCTGTCCCTGTCTCTCCATACAGTTCCTTCCTCGGATTTCTATCTCGCTTTTTCTCAGTCTTCTGAAAAAGTGAAATTGATCCTATTTCGTGTTGCTCCTACCTCTCCAATCTCGAGGAGGAATACTCTGAAATCCGACTCCTCCATCATCAGTATAGGGAGAGGGGGATCGGTGAGCAGAAGGACGACGGAGGGGACACTATGCCACCCATGCTACCTGCCTAGGGGAACTGCTTTGCTGCCGTCAACCCATCTTTAACAACGAGGCATTGGTGATGGCGTTGGTAGCACCCGGCTGGTATTGATCCTTCCTCAATGGGACGCTCAACGTTGTCTTGCGATCGGTATCCCCCTAAATGAACGCAGATTGAACGGAGACGCAGAAGGACGATGGCTTGGGCGAAGAAGAACAGAAGAAGAAAGAAAAATACAAGGGGGACAGAAAAAGATGGAAGTATCATGTATCTACAAAAGGCAATGAACGTGTTTGTCCAACGCGTGCACGTATGCTAACTTGTACGTATATATATGTGTATATCGATGTGTATTGCTGTATGCACCTATGTGTTTTTATAATCATTACAGTGATTCATCTAAACTTATTACGGTAGAGAAGTCATAGGGCCAGCGTACACGAGTTTTTCTCCAAATTTATCTGATCGGACGTCGGATCACAGCGGAACCAACACACGGATAAATGTATAAATATTATGTATCGATTTTAGGCCCGATGTAACCTTACTGTTGCCCTGTAAAATTCTGGTTACTTGCTCCATCTACGGTACATCTATCATTGCCAAATGAACGATTAGGATTTTCGTTGCAATTAGATCTTAGAAATCAATCTAATTTATGGCATAGAGAAAACCAGCATGTATACGAAAAAAATTGAGCTCTGAAACATGTCTGCTAAACTTTAAGCTAATCTTTTTGTTCAAAAAATAATTTGAAATGCCAGTTATCTTATGTTCAGACGATTGGTAAAATATCGGATGTTCTGTATGATGAGCGTGCGATTTTTAGCACGTTAAGGTCAATATTGTGGTAAGTTAATTGAAGCAACAATTTTTTGGCTGCAAAGCCAAAAAATAAGATCGTTGTTGTCTAGACAGCGTCTAGTCAGCACATATATTACTGGCGCGAAATGACAAATCCGGTAAGGGTCATCGCTTTTGCGTGCTTTTTATTAATGGCCAATAGCGGCTTAGCAAAGATTTGACATTCCTTTAGAATCGACGTAAAATGTCAACGAAATTTCCTCATGAATTTTCTTGTAGAAATTTGAGTTACTAGTCTCGGTTTAATATCCGTTTATAATGTATGGTCACACTTGACTTAATAATCCTTTTTGATGACTTAGCGAAGCTAATGGTCCAGAGATCCGCAAACTTATCGCTTCAATAGTTTTTAGCATTTTTATATATTTGATTGAAACATTTTGATTTGTTGAGACAATTGTGAGATAATTAAAAGATCAGAAATATCTTTCGTTCGACTTGAAAAGATAACCTTAAGACTAAATTGTGTCACACGGACACATTCAGCAACTCTCCAATAACAGAGAGTGCATGAATATCTGAGAATCGAGCTATGGCACACACCGTCGTCTGACTCCACATCGCAGCGTCAAGCAGGACCACAAAAACAGTAAGGTAGTATTACACAATATTTTATTAGCGAAAAATTATGGCCGTTGGTTGGCTAGATTAAGTGTGTCCTAGAGTAGATAAACTTGTCATACACTTATTGGATCTATTCAAGCACGCGCCTCCCCACTAAACGTACGACATATAAATGAATTTTTGACATGTCAAAAATTCATTTACATGCGCTTAAAAGAACAATCAGGAAAACTGAATTGGAGCGGCTTCAATATTCACGAAATACTAAAAAAAAGTGAAAAAACAGGTAAATATTGAAGTCAAGTAATTTTCGAATAGCAGCAATACCTGTCATTCACGGAAAAAGTCTAAGAGTGATAGCCCGTTGTTAATCAATTTTAAGGTTTTTTTAGCTGGTTTAATCAAATAAGATTCATACATCTACAACACAAACATAGATATAATTATTAGAGATATATTTTATATTTTAATATATAAGGCAGCTGTTTTATCTTCTCTTTTTTTTTGGTGTGCCTCCCTTGGAATATTGATACACCCAGTACTTGACTAGCAGATATCGTATAATTCTTTCACATTGAAAAACTTTTGTCAAATTGGCGCTTTGTACTTTGACCGATGTTTGCTCGACGTGAATGGATTTTAAGTTACCACCTGAGATCACTACTGTGTTGCAAATATATGTAACATCTTGTTTGCTTAACAAAGCAAACAACTGGTACGGATCGTTTTTTCTATAAATCTGGGCTCATATTTCGTAAAGATCAAAAATACATATACCATTTTTTAAATACTGAGTGCAACTAACTGTAGGAGTATTATATGGATTTTAGCACTATGTGACGATTACTTTTATTATATACACATATATATATATTTATACACACTATTGAGCTAGAATTTCATTCTCAAGCATGTATTTGGTTTTTAACTGTATATTTTCTTAATTTGACGATATTCGATAAAAATTTATATATGCCTGGAGTTGAGTACCCATATCGCCTCGCTGTAAATCATTCATGACGTCAGGGTTGTGTACAAATCAGGGTTGTATACGAATACTTGTATACAAATCTTTCCGCTTGTTCGCATCTACTTTATCTTAACGAATATACGCCTGACAACGACAATGACCATGGCCACGATGACAAATTTCAGTATCTCCTCATTTGTCTTCGTCCCTGCTTTGCTATTATACCTATATTTAATAATTCGGGCACAACCTACTCGAAGAGCTGGCAGCGCCATCAACAACAGCCATCGGGATGTTATTTTAAAAAGCGTTAACAAGAAACAATACGAAACGCGGATGGTTGCACTGTTTACCGATTCGCGGTCTTTGAGTTTTACTTTCTTTACCGGATAGCTCGACGCTGCGTACCGTATATCTGAACCTATGGGTCTGTGTCTATGTGGAATATAATCAAAAGGTGTTGCCTTCTTTTGTTACTCTAGCGTTTTGGTATGATGCGAAGTTCCGTAAAGTACCCGTTTCTCGTCTTTGCCGTAAACAGGAAGGCGGCTTCCACACTCATAGTTGTTGAATAGAATAATCCTTCATAGAGTGAAGCGAGACCAAATACCAACCGGCCCAATAGAACACCTCGAAGTAGATCGACGCTGTGCGCTGAAGGCCTCTCCGCTCGCGTAATCGTGTTTGCGAACGTACGAGGGAAAGAAACGCCTACGAACAAACAAATGACGCAATGTACATTTGTTTTATCTACAGCGTGAGTTCATTTGTGTTTCGAACACAATTAAGTGCGACATGACTTATCTTGGCATCGGCTTTGGTTGAAGACTACAATAGCTGCAGCCACGTGAGTGGGTGCAGGATTTAGATTCTCTCGTTTGTAACTAGTGGGATATCACTTTGGTAAAGCTATGGTAGACAACTGCACAACTGCAATATTTGCATTACCATCGGTTCCGTATGCTATCTGTTTCAAGCTCTTTTCTGCTGCTTCTCTAAATTTCCTAAATATTGGACAAACGCGCCCCGCTTTATACAAAATTTTTTAGCCATGTAATGTTTACAAATTTAGCGTTTGCAGAATCCGTGTAAGTGCACGAGATATGCATCAAAGTAGCCTGACGACGTCAATATGGAAACATAAATAGTGCCTGTGGGTGTTCTTTTACCTTAGATTCTTTGACTTTAAATTACTACATTTGCCTTACATTATTGTTACGAAGAAAAGCCGCACAGTAGAATAAGCTTTTTCAGAAAAAACTCAAATGAAGAATTATTCTGTTCTTACAATTTACTCAATTACCTACAGCGGCTGTTATGAATATTCTTACAGCACTCAAGTTTTGGCAAAAAATGGTTATTAAAAAGCGATTACGCGACGTTGGTCAGTGAGACAAATCCATGAGAATAAGCGTCTGATTCTAGTCTTAGAAGAGAAGGAAGCAAATGAGGAACATTGAACGGAAGGCTAAAAAGAGACAAAATGAATATGACAAAGGATGCTAACAACTCAGTGCCGTAGAAATATTGCCTACTCTAAATATCTGAATGATCTAAACGATAATGAAATTTCTGTACCAGAGACTTTGCCTGTACCACTATTTCCTCATTTTCGCGGCCGATAGCTCTGTTTGCGGTTTTTAAAAACCTTCAATTTTTCGGTACATTGTTATATACGTTGCTTTATAGGTCTTCGCTACGTGGGCACAAGGCGTATTTTCTCCGGTGAATAGATATTTATGTTATTAAGCTGGTGATAAATAATTTATCACTCGGGTCATAGGGTATAGTGCTATAAAAGTTTCTTCCAATCTTTCGGATTGCTATTATATGGCGATAAAAGTACTTTAAAGCGAGCTCGTAAACATACCTATATTTTAGACCTAGTTTGCCCATTTAATCCGACTTTCCCTCTTACCTTTTTCCAAGTATGCAACGTGAGAATCCACCGCGCCAGCATCTATGCATGGTGCTCTACATACATGCCCGTACTATCACAGTTGTTACCTCAATAAAGTTAGACTAAATACAGGAAAGGGATTATTTATGATACGATGCTACAAACAGCGTCCATGTATGGCTTAAGCTTCAGTGTTTTTGCTTATCGGGCAGATGTGTTAACCATTACACCGCGATCTCTTTTCCCCAGATAACTCCATTAGAGCAATCCTTAGTTTTCGACCGTAATCCTTATTTTTCGTCGCAGTACTGAGTCAACACGCAAATACACCAGAATTGACTGAAGATTAAGAAAAACAGCCAGCACAATTTGCTATTACACGTTCTTTCAAAGAGCCAATATCTCCTCTATATATCCTTTACATGGGTTAAATTAGTAACTAGATTTATCAGCCCAGTAAATGAACGGCAGTTAACCATTTAGTCCATTGAGTAATCCTTAATATCAAAAACATATCGTACCGTGCACTCTGCAGACTTACTAGACATTTGGTTTCATGGTGGTTTTCAATGTCACTTTTTACGGCTGAGCGTCAAAAACTACAACATCAGACATCAGATAACATGTCTTTAAAAGTATCTAAAATTTCGGATTGCATCATATTTGCTTAAATAAACGACAGCCTGCTACTTTTAGAATCTTGAATTGATTTCCGGCTAGTACTTCAAATTTTCTTAAAATTTATTAAGGCTTTTATATCAGTTCACGTCGTATTAATTTAAAAAAAAGGCAAATATGATTACAGTCCCTATGTGCATGATACTATCGAACTGTCATCAGTATGAGAATATAAAAAGTCATTCGATCTTAACCAATTTTATTACACGCACCGAACGCAATTTGGAATAAAACTGCACGGGCTACAAATCCTATAGAAAAGCACACATGGCATGGCTATGGTAACATAAGAACTCACCTAATATCATTAAGATTATCATTCGCGAGCTCCTCAGTCTAGTAGTTCGCCGCCGCAATGTAACAAACCAGCATTAATCAGAAACTCGATATCTGCGCCAAATGCGACCGGAAAAACTCATGCTACTTTGAGTAACACAAAAAAATGCTGGCAATGGCTGTGAAACCTCAGCAAAAAAATATCCATGCATCTACATCCACCCTCGGTCACATGGCAACATTGCACACGGTGCCTGCCAGGGTTTGGACCTCAATAACAGAGTCATATTTCCTTCGTTTCTGCCGATTTCTCCTCAAGGCACAAAACAGGCAGACGGCTCTCCCTCGCATGAACGCCGCGAGAGAGATCGGAAAATAGAAAAAAAAACGAAGAAGCACATGCGTTGACTAACCGTAGACAGCCATGGTCATACAGTTTCGGTGGAGCGAGTGGCGGCCAAACATTTTATGGGTGGTATACATCCTGTCACGATGACGACTCACCATCAATTGCGTCTGTAAGGCTAACACGATATACATGAACACACACGCAGACTTCCATACAAAACAACCACCCAAAGGAAGAGCTAGGAGCCCAAACAAAAAGAATCCAGAACTCTACAGTACCAAAGCTACCAGCCAAAGCCCTTCCGACTCTTCGCCGCAGTTCTTTTCTTAATGTGAAAGCTGATTGGCAGCAAATATTATGACCACATGGATGGAATCCGGTTGTTTGGCTCGTTTTGAGATGATAACTAGTCATTTCTCCTACAAATACGAATCTAACCGCCGCCAAGATCGGGTCCACTCCCGAGATATTGCGCCCACAGAAGTCCCAACAGAATGACAGGTTCAGGAGACAATCTGTTCGAAATGATGTGTATGCTTCGTAATGAAATGTGTCCCGCCGTC
Organism: Tropilaelaps mercedesae; assembly: GCA_002081605.1. NCBI lineage: Eukaryota > Metazoa > Arthropoda > Arachnida > Mesostigmata > Laelapidae > Tropilaelaps > Tropilaelaps mercedesae. The sequence continues at coordinate 9,352 of MNPL01000539.1, forward strand.
ACTTGCAATCATTGTGTCGAATCAAATAACTCTAATGGCACTTTCCTCTATTAATATTTTTAGTACTATTGCTACTACTTTTTCATTATAAATAAAAACTGCGGCAAATGGGTTTGCCTCTGTCGCACATACAAAGGTTTTGGGTGGTGGTTTTCATTAACGAAGCAAAAAAGGAGGCGAAACGAGAATAAGAATACCAAAAAAGCCGAAATCCGTACAGAACATAGCTAAAGCCAGTTAGCTGATTGGGAGAAGTTGTTCAGTCGCAAGTGCAACGGTGTGACTATCTACATACAGATCCGTAATATGTGGGCGCAGCACGATAACTTTTTGTAGCTTTTAGCAGTTAGCTTTAGAGAGGGTTGGGTGCGATTAGATTTATATTGTTCTTCAGCATGTTAATAATTGACTTTAATCATTTACGCTGGCATCTAGGCAACTAACCCGGTTTATAAAAATCACCACTACCTGAACTTTACTAAAACCAGTTTGTGTACGCTATTTTTATATAGCAAATATTTGAACTTTTATTGAACACAATGACCTTATTGAAAGTACAATGCCTCAATTATTTTCTCCTCCTTTTTCTTCTTATTATTATTATTACTATTATTATTGTTCAATGCTTTTTGTGCCAGAAAGCCCGCCACTTATAAAATCAATAAATAGCATAATTCAAGCCATACCAAGTTATAATGAGTCACCAAACTGCAGTTTGTCAGTTATTGTAAAATTTCGTGATGAAGTATCCCGCACATGAATCGGGTCGCACCCCGGCTAAATTGCAATCGTAGCCAATTGATGCCGTTGTAGTGTAATCAATTGATACCTTATCCTGTACTAGTTCACTCGCATCGGCGGAATTTTTTTTATCGAACATACTCGGAAATTTTATTTGCATTTTTATAGTACAAAGGAAATTCGTTCAAAATTCCGTTCCGGAATTTGAAATATATATATATATATATATATATATATATATTATACATTTGGTTTCACTACTACAAGAAATTTGCATAAACTAATATAATACAGCTTTTGTATCAGTAATCGCATAAATTCTTGAATATCGGCGAACTGTCAGGCTTCCTATACGTGACAGTAATTTGAATCGGACAGTACAAACACACAGCGTTGCAGAATAGCTGGGACCTAGGCAGCTCCTGCTATAACTGACATATCCACCACAGCATGTTTCAGTCGCGTTAACGTTATGTACTAAAGTGATGGAACTCAACTACCGATATGATCAGAGCGGAAAGCCATGCGACTTGCTACATAGAAAAAGTGCCGAAAGCCACCTTGATTGCTGCATACACATTGTCGGAATAGTAGGCAGGTGAAGAGACAACTCAAAACTAGCCAACTATAAACAATACTACTATTATTTTTATAATTATACGTTTTTGCATTTGTTTACTAAAAAGAGCGATTATCCGCTGCTGATTCATACCAAATATAGTCTTAATCGGACAAGCCAACCACTTACCAGCAGCTTGATTTACATATATGATCATTATCATGAACAGTCTAAAGCCGTAACACATTCACGAGATCGAGCTGTTTTAGCACAAAAGTCAAATAAGACAGCAAACTAACAGCTTCTTATATGTGTAGCTCTTATTGTTGCCATTCCCGAAACCCCTCCCCAACATCACGAACAGTGCCCGAGGTCTGCCTCCCTTTGAAGCGCCCACTTCCCACAAAACAGTGCAGACGAGGTGAGCTGGCGAAAAGCCAAAATAGAGACGATTTCAGGCAGATGCCTTAATGGCTAATTCGTGAATCGCCCTAAAAGTCTGATTGCTGCTGCTAGTCTAACTTTTGTGAGCTATCCTGCCAGAACGCTGATAAAAAACCTTTTTTAGTATTTACTACATGCGTACATACATATACACTAACGGCCGTAGTTCCACCTAAAGCATGCTAACACTATACGCGCGCGTAAGCCGGGTGCCTTTCTGACATGCCAATGGCTTAGACGCATGACGGCTTTTTCGCGCACTTTGTTCTGCCTAAGATATGGGTAGCCACGAACTAACCACGAAAAGCCGGCATTGGCTGCAGCGCACCTACATTATAGAAGTAACTGCTTTCGAACGAAAAGAGGTCGAAAAAATGAGAACCACTTAGTTCGGTACAAGCGACTAGCAGTGACATCAAAAGACCATAGAGGGCCAGTGGAGAACAAAAAGATACAAATCACAGCTACTGAATCGCATTAATTTTTCTATTATAAGATAGCATAGCTTGTCAATTTAATATTTTAGAAATAGTATCGGTTATCCAAGCTCTGATAGCAACTACAAGATGAGGATAATATATAAGTAATTTTACGTACATTTGCACAGCATAATTGTAATATTTTAGAAGGACGTAAAGTACCACAACTGCATTTTTTGATCATGTAATAATTCGTCTTTAACTTGTTTATTTGTAGTTTCTAAAATATTTATTTTTTAAATACACACGTTGCCCGCATGTCCAATAATTGCGTTAGAACTACTTAAACTCCTTTACTGAGCATGTATGAATTTGTGAAAATTCAGAATTTTCAATGAAATTGGTCTATTATATAAATAAAAAGACAGTTTTCCTTAAAAATTGTGCGCAGAAAATGGGGTGAGAATATATATAAATTAAAAAAGATTCGATAGGGTTAAGCAGTACAAAGTGCATCAAATATTCTTTGGCGGAACATATGATTCTTAAAGCAAAATGAGGTAGAAGCATACAAAACAAAAAACTCATGGTAATAAGCCACGAGGATTGCATGACTCTATTAGTTTCGAAGGGATAAAGACATATATATTACTGTCCTTGCAATACACTATTTGGACACTCGATCTGTTTAACCACCGTCGCCAGTTTTGCTCAAATTTGTGCTAGCAGATAACCTGGCAGCGTGGTCTGGGTGGCTTATCAGCTCTTTGCAATGTCCCACTATCCCGACAAGAGCGTCCTGAATGACACAAGCTGAGTGGATTGCCTTACTGAGCACACATTTCGGTCATGCGGAATTTCTCAACTTGCACTCGAATACTTCGATATGGGAAATTTCTCGGTTCTATTCATTTCTGCCCACCCATGTGAGAAAGCACACGAGTACGCCTACATGAGTGATAAACTGAAAAAGTACAGAAAAAAGCGCTATCTGTTCAGCACCAAAAAGGAAACAGCAGACTCATCACACCCTATGATCCTTAGGGCCTCTTTTTCCGCGACCATCGTGGTATGCGACAGGCCCAGATGTACACGTCATGCATGTATCTGATTCTTTTGTGGTAGCATTGAATTTTAACGAGTTCCGTTCGACTGAACAGCTTTGATCCTTTATATCCGATAGCGATATAAAAAGAGGCACTAGCTATAGGTGTTACCCGACGTTGCACGATGCCGAGCAACTCGTTTTGTGTAGAACAATAAGCGAATTGGATAGAACTATTCTTTTTTCTAGAAGCGTATATCCGAATTTAGAGTAGCTCAAGCCGTTTAGGATACGGCTGTCTTAGATGTTATGTAATATATGACACAAATATACGATGCACAGTAATACGTATGTTTTAAATCAATTAACAAAATGCAATGCTGGTTAAACTCGGAAGGTGCACCGCCTCTGTATACGACATGTTTACAACGAGAAAACTGAAAATTTTGAGAACTGAGTTGAAGGGACAATTGAAGCTGATTCTTCAGGTTATTGTGACAACCATCATTATTATTGTTATCATTGTTATGATTTAAAATCCTTTAATTATGTGGTAATTTTATTTTAAGCTTTTACGTTCACTCACTTTACCGTCTCTATCTTTCTGATTATAATCGATTTTTTGTCCTTCCCCTCTTAACGAGAGACTAGTATGTCGCTTGGTATAAATCCCTAATCAATGCGTAACCAGGAAATTGTAATAGATCAACTGAAGATGCCCACACTCCAAGTAAAATTGAAATAAATATGCGTATTTAACTTTACTAAGTATGTATATAGGACGTGGTTCAAAAACTAATACTTGCTGTTTCAGCGTTTTATAAATAATTTATTATTATCTCATGTACTCCAGACGTCCAGGGCAATATCATTCAAGTGTGATTATCTTCGTTGGACACATTATTTGAAAGATACTAATAAAATGAACATTAGCATTCGAAGTAGTTATTGAAGCCTATTTTGATTTTTATTAGCTTAACGAGGTGACTTTAAATATGAGTTTTTCTATAATTTTGAGGTAGATTAATTTTTTCGATAATTCTTATGGTTTTAGATTCAATGCGACTATATTTAGAAACGTGGCATATACCATTTAATTAAACTCTACAAAATTATTTGAAACAATAGACTTTAATTTCTAAATAAAACGGCAAGGCTCAAATACTGTGAGTGAATTTAGCGTTAGTACGCCCGAAGTGAAGTTTGATCAGCGTGGAACATACCTTCATGTTACCTCGTGTTAGCGTCATATTTTCCGCTACTCAATGATCTTGCAATGTGAATAGTAATATAATCAGTATTTGTGTATCCTCCATTTGGTTTTTTCTAAAAATAAGTTGTTTCTTGATGGAAAGCGGCGAAAAATTGGCGATTTAGACAGAGGCGTTAATGATGACAGCAAAGCACAAAGCATCAGGTCAGGAATTATTCCTTCCATGGTGGATGAATCGATTCCTTTTTCATTCTGCGAAAAAAATAAGTTCCAACAAAAGAAAAAACAAAAATGACTTCAAGCGCACTAGCAAAGCTAGTAGCCTTCGGAAGAAGTAGATCCTACGGCTAACCTATACTTTCGCAGTGAGCTAACGCCACCATGACTATGCTCATACTGGGACTGATCTGAAAGCGTAGTCTCCGCTGAAGTTCGCCTTCTTCGTGTCTCATCATGCAGCGCCGCCCGATAATGGTCTCTCTCTTTCTCTCTCCCATCGCGGTGGCGACGGCAGCTTCCTTCCGCGAAAATAAATGGATGACGCTGGTGCTGATGATGCCGCCCGCTACGTCCTGGTGCAGACTTGACAAGTCGGCTGCCGCTTGGGCTGGCCAAAACGCGCTGACAGCAGCAGAGCAGCCGGGGCAACGTTTGGCAGAATGTCGGCACGATGCTTACGTCGAACGCCTTCAAGGCCGAACGGCCACCAACGAATATGACGTTGACAACAACGAAAGCGGCGGAGAGCAATTAATAAAGGTGTCGCTTCAGAAGAAGTTAGTGCCAGCGCGATCGTTGGTGATAGCGTTTCTGTGTAAAGCAGCCATCATTTCGAAACCACTTGCAGAACTGGTTAGTGTTTTGTAGGAGGGGAAGGCCTGCTTCAGGGGCGACATGTGGCTCTATGGTTTGCACGACTATCTTTGTGAATCTAGATACCCAATATTTGTGGTTCAGTAGCGCTCAGAAAGTAAGCGTAGCAGCGCTTTTCATCTATATATATATATATACATATAGAGAGGGAGAGAGAGAGAGAGAAAGCACCCGGCGAGTTTGACAGTGCGCCGTGACTGTGCTTTTTTGTTGTGGCAATCCTAACAAATAATTTCGTCTGCAACATTTTACCCTTAGAACCTGAAGCATTCTATGTATCCACAGGTGCGAGGGCGGGGTTTAATTTTCAACATCGAACTTTTTTCATAATGATCTACGACATTAATTTTATCTTGGATAGGAACGAGCTCACATGTGTGCCACTTATTTTAAGGAAAGAACCCTAATGATCCTATATGCCTAGTCCTATAAACTTCGATATTCGTCTATGTTGTATAACATAATATACATTTTGTGTTGATTTCACAGTGTCTTGACTTTCATTACTATGTACGTTATTCTACAACGTATTTACTCATTTGCATGCTATTGGTGATATGACATTTTAAATATAGGTTATAATATGTATCAAAATAATTGCTCTCTTTCCTAGTATGTTATTTAGTGCCCATAGTTACACTCCAACTTTTCTAGCTCACTATCGCTTTACATCCTGTATTAGAAGGAATAGTAAGCAGAACGTGCAATGTAGAATCGGCTGGACCAGAGCACTCCCACATGGACAGCTGAGCATTGACATGTAGATGTGCGTTGCCATCCGCCGGGGCGCGTTTTGTGATGTAAATCGCGTTTGTTGGGTAACTAATGCCAGCTACGGGTGAACTAGGCAGAAGATACTTCTAACTAGCTTCATCTGTGAATGAGTGTTTGAATGTGAGCATGCTGTTCTGGTCGGCGGACGAAGCTAAACACGAGAGTTCTGTGTTAGAGCTTCTGCATGACGTTCGAATGGTCTTGTTCGCACATATCCCAGACACATGAGGTATATTCTCGAACGCGGCTAATTCGGTGTCGTTTGGTTGATGAAGTCCTGTGAATGTAAACAACAGAGGCATATATCGTGATTCTGATGTTTCTAAATATACTTGAACCTTTTAGTATAGATTTCGAGTAATCACGATTGAGTGACGCCTCAAGGCCAGGCTCAGCAAACTAAAACAAAAATCCTAAAAACAATAATGCTAGTTGTAATGCGATATTTATACGGTGGATTAGTTTTAACAACTTGAAAATTTTCAATTAATATTAAACCATAACTTGGAAATCTGATCTTTAATCATTCAAAATACTATGTCGAATTTTCAAGAGTCTAGGAGAGAATAATGAAGAAGTTTTATTTGAAATATCGTGCCGTCAGTATTTTCACCTGCTCTCACTGAAAAGTTTCCGCTTACCGCTTCTGAGTATGGCAAATTTAATCTGAAATGGTCCATACATTACTGTCGCATTCAATTGTTATTTTATTACACATTTCTCATGATTCTTAAAATTTGTTTACGGAACGTAAAAATAGCGTTACCTTGGTGCATAAGCACTAATATATTTTCCTCCAATACATTTTCCTTCTTGGAACAAATTTTAAAGCCGGTTGAAACCAATAAAGAGATGAACACAAAGAGAGCAATTTTTATCAATGTGCTGGCACTATCAGTTCCTTTTCCCATTCCATAAAAGCACTGTTAAGCAATTTGTTCATTTTGGATACAAATTTATTCTTTTTTCTGTTTCTTTCTTGAACACTATTTCAAGGCAGTTGACATCTAAGCTTTGCGTAAATCAGTAACGTAAAGACGCTTGAAAATCCCAAAAAATATCCAAAAACCGGCCGAGACACGGTTATCAACCAGGTTAGGTCGTGCAGCTGGACGGACCTATCGAGAATTAAATTTGTATTGGGTTTCGGACTACGAGGGCGCCGTGCGATGTTATAAGCATAGAGAGGTACAGTACCTTTTCTACAGTTGCTGACCGTCAGAATCCGTCGCTAGGAGACAAGGCTCAACAACTGTCGTGATCTCAAAAAGTAAAATGAGGTAAGAAGATATTATTTTGAGAAATAGACGAAAATTAACTAAAAATAGCGTGTTTTACGGCCGCGCTGACAATGTGCTTTTTTGTTTACTGTTCCATTCAAGTAGGCTAAAACATGTACTAAAGCCACAACACGCGTTAGTAAGGCGGTTTGAACCCGCAAGTAACTGTATAAATTGCGTACGTTTTACCAATGAATTACAGCTGGTGATTTTATCTTTGCCTGTCCTTGAGCCATCGATGACTTTTCCCATCAATGAGCAATGCTTTTGCTGACTGAGTATTGCATATTAGCATGATTTGTTCAGTTTGAATGGTATATTCCTTGAATAAACGTTGCATATTGGCAGCAGCTCGAAGTCTTACATCGGAGACCTAGAGTTTTCACTATGCGACTTGAATGCAGCTCCAAATTACATAGTCATCTTTCGGGATTAGCTGAAATTTCCGGGGGATTATTTTGCAGAATTTTCGGAGGGGACGATGCTGTGGCGTTTTCTTTAGGCGGGCGAAGGTACAGAGAACAAACTTCGTTATAATGATCTAATCATCCCTGTAGAAAAGCTTATTCCCTCAACTAACGACGTTTCCAAGAGTCCTATAAAGAACAGACACTTTACCACCCATACGATACTTCACGGAATCATGCCAATAACGCCAAGCATTTGTGAAACATCTCATATCAGATAATCCGAACTCAAGGATCCTTCTTTGTTGTATTCATGCAGACGAATAAACATTTAAGTATAGAATTTTCCGATTTTAGCTCCCAAGCATTTATTTGGTAGAAATAGGTGGCTATGTATTGTATATCACACTACGCACAGCTTTCGCTTAGCTTTTCGATGATTCGGCCGCCCTGTGTTCCTGGCAACTTTGCAAATTCCATTCTATAAGAAAATAGTTTTACGACAGTTTTTGTGGCCGTAATAGCACATTATACGTTGCTGGCCGTTGCACGTTTTAGTAGAAGATATTATTTTGGGCATGCATCTGGCACTACTGCCGTCGACTTGTCCTGGCCATAAGGTCGCGTGACCGGAAGCTCGCTTAAGGTGGGGGAGATTCGTGGCGAGGAGACGGCATGCATTGGTAGGCGGAAACCTGCGGCTGTGATAGGGCGTCATTGTTTACATTCGATAAACAACATTAGTAACTAGAGCATATTTCTTCACATCTGAAAAACTGTCCAATCGCTTACACTAGCAAGTTATTTTACAGTTGTGGTGAATGTGTCAATTTTCCACGGATTTTACGATCATTTTTGTTAACATTTTTAGGTTCTGCTTCACTGGATTGCTGTCAGCAGTTGTCTTCGTCAACTTGAATTTATGTGTGTAAGTTGTGTGAGTCACCGAGATTCTGTGGCGTTTTTTATAAAGATCACACGATACGCGAGCGTACATTAAAGGATAACAATATGGTGAAAAGAAGCTTTCTGTTCGTAAGCGTCTGTTCATAGATGACATCTCAATAACGTGTTTCCGTATTCTTGCTAGGCCTATTCTTGATTGAATATTTAAATCCTACTTAGGTGAAATTACCCTGAAATAACCTGATATCTTCTCTCACACCGCATCGCATTCTAAATGGTAACACCAGGGCAGAATGACATTGACACAATAAAACAAGAGACAATCGTTGTAAGGCCCCATGACGTGCTTCTAAATGTGGGGAGCGTATAGTGGTGATAAGCGTTTCTGGTTGGATATGCAGAAAATGTAGATACATGCATGGAGGAACATGTAGGGAGGGGGGATATAGGAAAAGCAAGACAAGGTTATGCACATATGAGTATGTACGTCATGTGTAAAAATGGAGATCTTTAGGCTTAATGCGTGTCCTCAGTTAGGTCAATATAAACGACACATATAACTCCGTGTAAGTATAAGGATGGCACACATTTAAAACTATCATGTGCAAGACATAATCCGGGTATATGAGACCAGCTCTCCGACATGTTTTATACAAACAGTCTGGCTATCAGTCTGGGCGAAATGGGCTCAAGGTAACGCTTCTCACTTTCATTTTTTTAAAACTTATTAGGTTTTTTAGAAAATGAAAACTGAATTAATTTAGTTAATTAATAAAACAACTTATTAAGAAACATTGTCTCTCGTCATCCGTCATTCGGCAAATCTTGCGTAATTCCCGTGAAACCCCTTTTATCACACAACTTTTCAGAGTCTTGGTCTTGAATGGCGGTAGTTAGCGATGCAATTATCCTTGAAAGAAACCAACTTTTTTTTATCAGATCTGTCTATTGTCTACAAAAAATCTTGTCAAATGAAACGATGAAGTTAGTTTGTTTATTCAAAGAGATCCCCGTAGTACTATTTACTATCAAACCAGGAATACCCGTTAGTGAAGAACACGACGTTGATGAGACCAAATTCAGCCTAAACGATCTAGCACTAATACTTTGTCAACATCATCAGTAGCAACAGAGTCAGGACGCCTTATCGAAATATATTAACCCGATTTGTATCGTTTATTATTAATATATCTCTCATCCGCAAAGACTTTTTCCAGACTCAGTTTAGTAACATTTTTCATTCTGTTCGTCTTTAGTCATGGTCGATACGGCAAAACAGAGGTGATGTCGGTTTCGAAAATTATTCATGAAAATTGTAACGTGGAGTATTCTTCCATTCCCAGTATGCTTGGTCTATGTAGATGTTTCCAAAAGTCTCAATAATCTCACTACTGATAAACCGTTAGCTATGTCATAGTATCGCTTTAAGCTCTTTTCTGAACTCTATTGTACGGCAGTTATTTACATCCTAACTAAATAGATACGACAATATTTGGACTATTTTTGCAGATGGCTCGTATTCAGTATTTGAATGACTTGATTCAAAATTCACATTTTATACGCTTTTTACTTTCCGTTTTACATTAAGCGGTTGCATCGTAACGGAGTTCTATCACTCTGGTATTGAATAGGCACATGGCAAGTTCATTTGAAAGCCCGTGCATTTGCGATCTTTTCTAGTATTTTGACCGGTAATAGATGGTATCGTAAAGGTACTTGGCTGTCACAAGTAGCTCTTCGGTCGATATGACTGTGTCATGCAACAATATGCCCTAGCTAAAAGTAGAGGTGATGGTATTCATGAATAATTCGAAAGGTCTAACCCAAGCTTTCGCTACGTGCGTTTGCCAAATCTTTCTTGAATCGATGCAGAGTGAAGTCTGCTGCATTTGCATAACTGGGTGCATTATTTCGAGTTTACACGTTTAGCCAAGCAATTGAGCTACTGCCAGTCGCCCGCGAGATAGATTGTCACCAGATAGTGCGCAAACAAGGTATAAACTGCTACACCACTATTGTAACTGCCACATTACGAATATGTATTGAAGTAGGTATATTTTCGTTCACATCTCTCTCATGTAGAATGCTGTGAAGTTGCTCCTCTGTAGCTTTTTTTTTATCCCGTTATAATACAGAAAGATTATTCTAAATTACTATTATATGCACTAAAAATACGACAAATGCGTTTGTCTGGAACTGAATTTACTTACGAGTTTTATCAAAGGTTCCCATCTATGCTCTGTAGAGCTCCAGAAACGATTTTTCTAAAACTCAAAGAATCCGCAAATCCTGATAACTCACGAATTTCGTGTCAGAAGGTACATAGTGTGGCACAATCGATGCTACCAAATAACAAAGATTCATAAGAATAAAAGTGCCACTATGCACGTCCTCGAGATTCCACAGTTTAAATATCATATTACCATTGATATTATTGCATCTGTAGTTCTGTTCATATGTAGCTACCATTTCTTTACTAATAGTAGGCTTGCATAGTAATGCTATGAGTAGTTTAATTTTTGCTGTTCTGAAAATGTGACTTAATCTTCGGAAAAGCAGCTGACGCAAAACTATTGCAACATCCACACTCAGTCGAATCGGAACTTGAGAAACTTCAAAAGAGTTTTGTGCGTGGCACCACTCAACATGGCTAGGACCAAATGAGAGAGTAAAGGCAAACCAGTCCAATTTTGGGCTTTTGTCGAGATGAAAATCGCAGCAAAACCTTTCTCTACTAGATAACGCTGAGGTATCAACTGTCTCACTGGAATTTTCTGCCAAAATGGCTTGCTGGGGCCGTAGTCTTTGCACCAGCTTCGAACCGACGATTCTCTGACCCGCTCAAACAAAATCTATAAGCTCACGTACGGTGCCCTAACCTCTTTCTCGCGCTCTTTGTTGGCTCTTCGTCCGCTAGCCCTTTCACGAAGCTAAATACTTCTTTTAATCTAAAACAGTGATAGGCTATTTATGCTAAACTGGTTTATTATGGTTCTAAAAGACAAAAAAATCGCAGAATTTTTTAACATTTGTAACACCATAGTATTGACGTATACCCATTGGAGTGTAGCACAGTACAGAAGTTCGGCAAAGACAACAGACATTGAAAACGTATGAAGTCATGCGTCCATGTAAGTAAGCGGACGGCTGCGTTTCTATTATAATTACAAACATTCCGAGTAAAAAATTAAAATGTTGTTAAAGATAAACGATTGCTAAAGCACATATGTCAATCACTGCTAAAAGAATAATAATGATCCATGGATTATATTAGACACACGATAAATTAGATATAAATATATGCCATTTTTTAAGCGTGCGTATGTTAGGATTTGCAAAGCATCTAGAATGTAGTGAGCGTGCTCAACTATAAAGCAGTGCCATCGCTGTACAATTTTTTGTTTTGTGATGGCTTCTAATCCATTATGGCTCTCAAATAATGGCAAGTAAAAAGAAACGTTTTCATAAATAACGTTTTCTGGAGATTTGAACTAAATAGACTATTTATTCAGAATGCTAAGATATTGTACATGAAGAAAAACGATTTTTAGCACAACCTGCAACACATTACGATAACTTAAGAATATTTAAATAATTTTTAGGCTGCCCTAACCTATGAGATAGCCCCAGTGACAAATTTAAATAGCATAGTGGCCGTTTAACTCAGCATAAAATGCTGCACAAAAGTACTCCTCGACCTAATGTTCAAATATGTAGTGGTAGCGTCGGATAAGGAAAATGTTTCGTTGGAAAAATACGATTTGCTATTATAACGTCAGCAGAATGTTATTCGTGAATCTTCCAGATGGTCATTCCCCTTTCATACAGATCTATAATTGCCGTCAGTTCGATTAGACATTTTACAGCAAATTCTAATAGTGCGAACAAACATTCTCTGTACCAGTCTCCTCTATATAACTTTTATTTTCTAAAACTATATATACGTTGAGCTCGGCGGCTTGGTGCGTTCGCGTGCGCCTTGCGACCGGAGGAGACACGTGGCTGCACGGCTTCGATTCCCGTCGTTGCACATTTACATTTATGGGGTCAGTCTTACGAAATAGTGCAAAAAGCACTACCGTGAACATTAAATGTGGGCTGACGATATCAAATGTATATTAAGTGTAACCATGCATCATTGTGTTTCTTTGGTGTCTCTTGCTGCAGAAGTATTTACGCGTTATTGGTCCCCTGCACTTTTGCTGGCCGGCCTAGTTCGTATGCGCCCACGAGTTTGTATGAATGTGGCCATGCTTATGAAGGCCTGTAGTTACTATCATGCTACGCAAGCTGGTTTCGGTTGAGAAGGCACCAGCTCTCCATCCACCAGCTCTGTGCATGCAGTCAACTGCCATGGACGTACGGACGGAGGCCAGGACGGCGTCGACTATGGTCCACGAGCAGCCAGCTACCATGGCTCGACCTCGAAACTCGTCGGTTTGACCGACTAATGAGCCAACTTTTTGCCCTTGGGGGCAGTCTAACATCAGCACCCGAATAGAGGACGAGTCAGTGACTCAGTCAGTCTCACTGTCGAAAATGCTGGCTAGATCTGCCTGCACGTTTTGGCAACGGCAATTTATGCTGGTGGTATTTAGATTGGCCGCGTTGTTGAACCGTCGTCGGCATACGATTACATGGCTGGAACTCCAACGCGATCTAAAGTGGGATAAAAATGTCAAAATTCGGCGGGCAGCACCGCATAGTTTGTTATCTGAATTGTTGAAAGTTGAAACCCTAACACAATACATTTATGGACAGAAACAAAATTTCAGGAAAAAAAGGATGAAGCAGTCAAGCTAAAACACACTTAAGTCGCATGTTAGGAAAGTCAATGACTTCAACGAAGAAGAGTGGTCATTCCGAAGTGTTACGCGACTGAGTCGGAGCGCTTCTCGATAAAGGCCCCAGCGTGAGTTAGTCAATTCTAATTAATGTATTTAGAATGAATTTCTAATATATATATTTATATATATATATATATATACATGTTAGAATTTTTTTTATACAAAACGGTAGATAGAGAAAGTATGTGAAAGTATAATCGTCTAGAATTTTTTTAGCTTATCTAATGATGTGATTTGATGATATTTATGGTAGCTCTTTTGGATGTATTTATATTGGTGTCAACTCTAATTTTCTCCACGGAAAATCGTGTAAAAGCTATCGAAGTAGACAGAGCTTTTAATTTTGAGCTTTTTGTGTTTCTAAATATAACAATCTTCAAGTTGTATATTTTCTACTTCACCGATAATCACAAGCTCTACTTATTAGTTACTGGATCTCCACTTTTATCTTATTTGGTACATTTTGTCATGTTTAATCGATAGGTCATACCGATTCCTATTTGACGCTTCCCCCAGACGGAACTACTTTTTTCCGATGCTATTTCCATAATGGCCCTGACATTCATGGGAGCTTTTAGAAATTATAGAAGGTATTTGAAAATGCCTTAATTTGTGGAAACACCTGCAGTGCACATGATACCATGAATGGTATTCTTAATTTATTCAATCATAATATTCAAGCCGCGGTTTTTGATCTGATCCCAACTCACTGGTTTGCACGTACCTGGATATAAACGATACTAAAAAAAACGTACTATTGTTAAACATATTCCACAGCAACCTGGACGGTCGTACTTGCTCTTCATTACTGCTACTACTACTACTACTACTACTACGATTACACTTGGATCCTATGTAGAAAAAGTTCTATACAGAATTCAACATAGAAAAAATAACAAATAAAATAAAACGGACGCACACTGTCTGAAAAGTAGAGAGGTTTTACTTATCGAAAATAGGCGAAAAAATAGGAAGCCTCAAATAACTTCGAACCTGCTAAATTCAGAGAAGGAAGTGTGAGAACAAATTTGCAAATCTTTTGATTTCACACACTGTATCCTTTATTTTTTGTACGCAAGTATACTGTTCAGAAGAGACCACAACACTGGAATTAAAAATCTCTCAGTGGCTTTCGCACAGTGTGAGTATCTTTCGTAAGTTTTTAAAAACAATTTACGGCTCAAATGCATTTCTGTCATGTAATTTCATTCGCATGTGCATCGAAATAAATACACGATGGCTAGTTACTTTACTAATGGTAACAGTAGAGATACAAGGACGTACTGAATCTGCAAGAACAGGATGCAGTTACTAAAGGTTAGCAGAGATGCTAACTGGATCTATCAGGCTAAGCTGTTAACAGTTTTACGCAACAGTGACGAAGACTAATTGGCAGAGGTTCTTGTCATGTTCAGTGCCTGGCATCGCCATGTGTGTATGCCCGTGTGTACCAATTAAAAGGCGTTACTGCCATGCTCTTCCTTTTAAACACAATACTTGCTTCTTCCAACCAGTATTGGGATGATTACTGCTCGGTCCAAGTTTCACGTATCGCACGCCTGGTTGCATTATAGGCGACATACTGGGACGAGCACTATTGTAGATCCAGACATATCTGTCAATGTAGCTACTTGAAATGCTGCCAATACGGACAGTGCCCGACAGCAAAAGCACTCAAGAGTCACAAAGTTCGCGGTAACGGACCTTTTGCTTGTACAGGATGCTCTAGATAAAAATGCATGCACTAATGAACCTATATACACATTTGAAGCATTATACACACTTGAAATTATACACAGGATCAATATGACATACGATATAATGATGACGCTCTTTTAGCAAATTTTAAGATCCGTTCGAGTGATGATCACGTCTTAAGATCTGACAATATTCATTGTAACGTAACTGGGTGTGAAACAGAGCAATCGGGCAAAAGGGTACAGATGTAGAAAAAAGATCACCCACTTTTGGATATAGCTGCGACCCAAACAGGCCCGTTTTCTGTTAGGCAGCCACAGTTTCACGTCTATGAGAAGCCTCAACCACAACAAGGAGTGACAAAGGCGTTTGACAGTAAGACAAAGCTAAAGAGAGATGACCACGAACGAATCTGGTTGATCTTGAAATTTTCGGTATCTCTCAGATATGTCTTGTAGAAATATTACGAGATGCGTGTTGCGAACAGAGCGACGTGGATATAAATGTCGAGAATTCTCTCGGAGGTAGCGGCACTGAGGTCATTTTTAAGGCAAGGCTTTCGCACTAATATTATTTTAGTTAACCTATTCCTGTAAGCGCAACGTTGGTTGTAGTGGTGTCGGGAACTAAACTACACATGCGGTTACGTCGCTAAATAAATGTTCACACGTAATATGTTCGAGTATTTTTATGTGGCTGCGATTATCGAGCGCATAAGTAAGAGAATCGCCTTAATTCACATGCACTCTACGATATGCAAACATGCAGCCTAAACTGGACTAGCCTTGACTTCTAAGCACATCGGCGGGTCGCTGTAATAGAGAACCGTTCTTATGAAGAAAGGTGTTGTCAAGGACGTGTCAAAACCGTTGACTTGTATGTGTGCCAGCACCGATTCGTTACACTGTATGTTTCTGGCGTTCCTATATTTATTTATTGTACTTATTTATGCCTAATTGAAAGTTCGATTTTCATGTTTTCTTAATAGTATTTAAGAAATGGGTTCTTTACTGCGAAACCACCATTATTTTAGGTGAGTTTCAAATACCAGTAATGTATGCACGTCAAACAGGCCTCGAGACTACTTGCATAGTTGAACTTATTTATATTGTTTGTTATTCCTATAGCCCTGTTCAAGCCTGCACCCGAAAGACGTATACTGACTCTTTGCTAAATTATGACAAAGCCCACCCATTCATGAGCAACACTGTGTTGGCTATGGTGACAGTAGGCTGTTGAGATACACGGTCATGCATTTGCCTTCATATGCTGAGCACCAGCGAGCGTGCGAATCCTCGAGTTCCAAAAATGTACATTTATATTTCAAATAGCTTTGGAATTCGTTGTTGCCATAGCCACCAGAGGATATAAAATACATGTGTGTTGCGCTTCCTAGGAAGTACGCAAAAGCAGATGATTTTTGCAAGGTTGCTAATCACTTCCACAGTATTCATTAAGATTAAATTTTTTGAAGCCGCGTGTCCCTTGTAAACTGGTGAAACGCCAACACTATGAACTACAACAGAATACAGAGCTAAGAATTAACGTGGTCTAGTGCCACATAAAGTGAAACAAATCAATATGTCATCCTTTCAAAATTTTATTGCCTTTATAGAACTAAGGTTTTGACACTACGTAGAACGAATAATGCCGTGCCAACCCCGTACTGGACATAAATACATATGTAGATATGTGTAACCCCGTTGCGAGCGACTAATTTCGAGATGTAGCTGTATCATTCCAGTCTTCATGCGTTATGGATAGCCGTCGTCGCGCAGCAGAAGATGAGAACGCTCCCGCTCCTGCCGCAACCTGCACTGGTAGCATGAACTACAGGATGTGAGAGATCCTTTGACGTTCCCACTCTGCCAGACTTAAGACCATTGCTTCAGCTACCTTTCTCATCTTCTTAGTAACCATTGCTTGATCACGTTCAGCTCATCCTCCTTAGTAGTGTAGACTGCGCACAACAGACGTTCGGCCAATCTTTCTGCCGTTCTGCCTGTTATTTCCCTGCTATCGTAACATGTTAGTTCCCTCCAAACCAGTCAAAGACAGCACCCAGAGAGAACGACATATTCCCGTCTAAATTGGAGAGATGAATGTGCGAATGAGCTGTAGAAATCCAACTGGCGCTACATTGGCTCGCATTCTGATCCATTCTCTTCATAGCCGCAATCATGACCTATCTGTCTTCGTTCAATAGGTACTTATGCACTCTAAGTGGCTTCGATGTATGTTCTGTTATCCTTCATACATAGGCACGCTCAACTAGTTCTTCTTATCGGTCACTCCCGCCAGATATCGCAGGCTTGTCAGTGTCACCACCACAACCGCAAAGACCACGATCCGTGTCAGTTCTTATTCACATTCGTGGCTCTGAGATTGAATCAGGCAGGACACTCCACTCAACAGCAGCAGCGCGATTATCACCAAACAAGTTTCATAAGTATAACACCGGATGCTGTAAGTACTCGCATACGGTGACCGTGTATTGAATTGCGCCTCTCTGAGCTTCAGTTATAACTCTGACAACAACTTATTTAACCCAGAAAAATAAAACTAGTCAGTTAAGATATATTCATTACCAACTGTTGGAATTTCGTTTACTGACGCAGACGAATGAGCGTTTTCAGACGTAAGGGGAGCTGGGTATTGAAGAAACCTGGTACTTGCTATTTGGAGTGTGAATAAGCTTCCATATTTAGACATACGTATGTAGATACACAAAGAGCAATCCGTACGGTGTTATTGTTGCTGCCTGGGGAGGCGAGGGATAAAATGTATATAAATGTCATTAGATTGGATGTGTTCATTTGGAACAAGACGGTGGTGTCACACGCATGATTCGGCACTGCTGAGCGGAAACGTAGTAGGACATGTAACGTAGAACACAATAAAGTTCTGATATAAACAGCATGGATGAAATCTATGAATGTTCGTAGTCAATTTCGGGTTCTGAGTGTAGTGCGCTCGGTAACCGCTTTGTATTTGATTTCGAAGAAGTGAAAACAATAAAGTGAATCTTAGAAACTAACGCTCCACCATTCTGAGTTTTTAGTTATGCATACAAATATTTCGTGCTCTCATACGTGCTCTCATAGATGTGAATATTTTATCATTGAAAAGTGCGGAAACCGTAAGATTTATTCGAAAATGCAGCTGATTGTTCTTATTTCACTAAGTGGCGGAATTTCCCATACATGTGCTCAAATTCTAAGTCGATTTTATTACTTATATATCAGCGAGCTAATTCCAAGAAAATTTCGAAGGCCATTCAAAACTTCGTATGTTCAATATCAATGTTCAATATTACTCTTCTGTTTTCTTCATATTCTACTAAAAGGAATATTACGATTGTGCCATAAAATTATCGTCGCAAGGAAAAGGCGAGGCGACTGCACTTGAGTACGGAATTTGTTGAGTACAGCTAATCATGAATATGCTGGCTACCACAGTAATAGCCACCAAGAAATTAACCCTCTTACGAACCTTATAGGGAACTTGGTCTGATTCACATATGTCATTGCCAAATATCTAGCAATAGCAGAATACTAATTTTATTCTAAGAAAAGAGTTAACGCAGAAATACTCCTTTATAGCAATGACAAGTTTGTGACGGCAATCGGAGTAATGCAATGCCTATAATTAACGAGGTGTAAAGTAACGGATTTATATAAATATTATGGGCTATTATAGCAGAATCGTTGAGCTGTGAGTCACATTGAAAAAGAGTGTGCAGCTTTTTCGGCAATGTATATGAGAAAACAGGTCGGATTCTAACTAGAATGACCTGTGTGAATAGGTCGTAGGAAGATGACATTTTATTGCACATTGAACAGAGACAGCCTGAAAGTAGAACAGAGAAACAGGTACATCGTGTTTGAATTTCTTCGTCGTAAACGTGTTGAAAACTGCATGTACTGGAATTAGACTAAAATATCATGTCACAAGCCTTATTTACTTCGAAACGTAGCAAGCGGATATTTTAATTTCCCGCTGTATGTTCTTAATAACCCAAAATAATTGCCTTGCCATTACAAGCTTATTATAAAATTCTACTGCGATTCCAACTTGTTTACATTAACATTAGTGCCGTTTAGCGGCGACACAACGATGCGGTGCTTAAAACACGTGCAAGTTATAATGGTTGCAATGGTTACACCCAAATATTTTCGTTCTTAAAGAGTATAAGCCATATAATGTTAGTGACCGTCCTATTAAAGTCTGCCTCCGACCTCGGCCAACAATTGCGGATTTTGGACAGCGCGACACTTCCTTTTTATGGGATAAAATGAGAGCGAACAGAACAAATCCCACACCCGCCCGCCGTATGCAACGGCATACCAGCCGCTTGCCTTTGTGCTTGTATGTAAGCGAACCCTCGTGGTCTGGCCGGTCTTGGTAGTATCCCGCGGCGGCGGATGTTATAGCTCTTTTTTGCTTGAAAAGAATGCTTGGGCTTTCTTGTGTCGCCTGCTCTTACCGTGGCCCATTTGTGCTCTGGCGAAAGGGTACATTCCAACAGCACGTGGCCATACGCTGCCCCTCTGGAAGACCACGCGTTCCTTCCACATCTTAGATATGTTCTGCACTTTGTACGGCCGGCTAACTCTTTCTTACCTGAAACCTGAGTTGGCCGGCGGGCAAAGCTTAGGGACAGTAACGCTCAAGGCCTTTGCCTCGTATTGTTCCCACAAAAACTTCCTTGCTATGCCATGTCATCCAGCAGAACTCAAAGGCTCCCGCCACTCAAACGAAAATGCGTTGTGTCTTTTTCTGTGCGTTGTATGTGTGTATTCGGCTTAGTGTGCGTGCATGAGAAACGTCTGGAGTGTGCTACGTTCTCAATAGATGGACGATTTGGGTTGAGTTTCCGAAAGCGAATAGTGAGCGAATGTTTTGTGATCATTCAGTGATGTCGAACCAAGTACATCGGTCTCTTGCGCGTTGTGCTCACACATGAGACGGCAGCTCGTGTGCGGTGCAGTGGCCCTGATCTGATGATCCTCCACTAGTACCGCGTATGTATATATAATGTCTCGCGCAGCTGGTCGCTACCTATTCCTGCTATCTACCAATCTATAACGTTCAAGTCTTTGGACAGTAATAATGAAAATGTTTTGATTTTTGTGTCACCGCATAGTGTGGATAAAGAACGGCATCCGAGCATACTTGGAAGAAGTCCTTCGTTTCTTTTGGTCTTCCTGCCTACTCCCTATTCACTATTCTCTGTTATCTTAATATGTCTACCATGCTACTCCGGTGGTCTCTCAAGAAACGATAGGGAAAACACTTTGTTTGAAGTTGTAAGCAGCATTTCGACGTTATTCACATGATGGCCTCCTTTTCGAAGATCATGAACAGGAAAAGGAGCAGCTCGTCGGCACATCTTTGATAAAAATTCAGATGAGTATTTGTACACGTTAAAGGCACTGAAATTACCTCGTTGTGCTCGATACTCTGTAGTGTCTGGTGCTGTCTTTCACTGAATAAAAAGATTTGCCGATCAAAGGACCCACGGCGCGTTAAGTGCGCTTTAGATAAATGCGGTGAATATTGGTGTTGTAACCGGCCTCCTCTTGGGATAGATTGATTCGTAAAAGTGCATAAACTTCTTAAAAGATGACGCCTTGAGATTCACTCCGTCCAACCCGTTAGTTTTCGCGCTTGGCGAGTTTGTTCCTATTTGGTATATACTTGGAGACCATGTTCTTTCAAGGGCTGAACTATTGGGAGGTCCCACAAATGCGCACTTGGTTGCCTTTTCGGCGCTTCGATCGCATCGATTGTTTCGGTAGCTAGAAGCATCGCACTGCTGATGATACAGCATGAAGTGGGCACTAATATAATGCAAGTAACTGCTATGCGGTTGTTTAGGAATTTAGATGCGTAATGTGTAGCTGCATCACCTGGTTGTCTATGAAATGTAGGCCAAACACATTAACTAATTACGCCAATGTAAATTCGATTTGTCTTCTAATGGTCACTACCATTGTCAGGTAAGAGCAGTCAGGTGTTGAGAAGGTTTGACCATTGTTAGGCCCAAACCGTGCAGTAAAGCAGCAACTGATCCGTTTGACAAGAGTGGGAAAACGAAGAAAATTACTAATAATTAATTCTCTGTAGCACAACTTTTTTGCAACGCGTGCGAATCAAACGTCCTTTGATCTATAGACTTTAACCACCGCATGTAATATACGCGTATTTGCGTTGGCTAGTCACAGACGAAATAGCCAAGTCAACAGATAAACCAACCTTTGAAGGCCATAGCGATTACCTGTTGAAATTACCTGTTTGCTAAAAATATTTTGTGCACGCTGTTAAAAGTTGAAAAGAAAGTTAGGAATAATGTCTAACTATACCGCAGCTTAGCGTTGGGACATCTACTTTACCAAGTATAATAGTAACGTTTTGAAATGAGACTAAATAGCTAGTTGTATGTAAACGATACGAAAATAAATTCACCACCTTCGTATCTTTTGTAGCAGCTTCCTGTATATGTGCAAATGTTTAAAGTTCAATCATATTTCTTTCATTGAGAAATTTCACAGGCTTGTTGAGATGACATCTATTAATCTTGCTTTTGACATACTGGGATATCACTGTTCAATTATTTTAATGACTATCCTTCAGGAGAGCAAGGTCAACAATTACGAACACCTTCAAGCAAATATATAAACATCACAAATAAAAATCACTAATTTACTTTTTTATACCAAATCACTTATTCATTTTTTCCGGCCTATGCACTCTAGTGTGATGTATGCGGGTAACTCTATATTTGTTCCGGAATAGCTGTTGTGCACTGCTTCTTAGTTTCCATTAGCCTCAAAGATTTCTTCATTTAAGCGTCATACAACTACCCTCAATGTCGAGCCGTTCCTTCCCCATTCTCGATATGTGAAATTGTTTGCCGATAACCGAATTCTCAAAGCTAGCTCGTTTGACAGTCGCCGGCGGGTTATAATTGTCATAATGAATATATTGGACGCTGAATGTCGGGTGTTAGCTTGCACTGTCACAGCAGTGTAGCCTTATGTTCAGCATGTATATATATATATAGCCTCATGTTTAGCGTATACATATATAGATGTATGTATATATGTATACATATTGCTGTGCGTATATGACTACACTACTGCGATTTGTATAAATCAGCTATGCTTTCCGCATGACTGGCTCAATGTTAATGTGTTTAGCTGGTGCTCAAAGAAGTTGAAGGGATTGCTTTGTCAAGTCGGTTAGAACGCGTCGGTGATCGCACCCATTATGTATGAGTAAATGCCTGCCTTAGGGGAACGGCAGCGACAAGATTTCCATGTGAAAATGCTAGTAAATCGGTGCGAATCCAATAGAGAAGGGCCCCTTAAAGAAGAGGTGGGAGGAGATACTTGCGAACGCGAGTGTATCGTTGTAGAGCGCGACTGCTTTGTTCAGAGTTTATTTGTATTACGGGAAGCGATTATTGCAGCTATTCATCGGTTTCTTCAAAAGAAAATCACGGTAGAATCGAAAATTCCTATTGGTTATGACACGCTCCGATAGAATGGCTTCTAACCGGAAGTTTCTATGGAAATGTCCATATCGTCAGACCCTTAGAAGGATAAATTAGTTATAGCACTTGTTGAAACACAAAGACAACATGTCTGAAAAAGAATTGTCGAGGAGAGCTTCAACTATATTCGTATTACGCGTCCAAAAATGTTCATTATAGCTTAGTACGCCCTTTATCCCATTTATATCTGGGAAAAATGCACTCACACAAGTGCAGAGAATTTAACATTACCTACGTCAACATTTCAACTTTTATAAACCTTTCATTTACTTAACGAATGTAAATATTACGTAAGATATATTTATCCATATGAACCAACAAATCGTCTTAAGTTTCGTAGCTTCCATCTCAATTATACTAGTTAATTTTAATGTTTCTGCGCGTCTTTTTGTTACCTTCGCGATCCCTGATTCTTTCCTAAATTTTGAGTGTGTTGTATGTTAATATGATATGCTAAGTTAGGCAAAAGCTTTTTACCAGCTGGTAGAAGTAAGTGTTCATCTTTCGATCTAATTGTATAATATTCTGCAACTGCTTTGTAATAATTCCCAAGCTCCATGTTTCTTGTCACTTTTTAAGGCGGCTTTCTGATATTTGCCGCCTTTACAAGCTTGGTCTTTCGGATATTTAGAAATAGTTTGTTGAGGGTCTGAAAATAATCGAAAGAGGCGTCCGAAGCCGAAGACGGACGTGGATGGACAAAGAAATATTATCGTACAATGAGTCGTGTGGAAATTTTTGTATTCCTCGAGGCGCCCATAAGTGAGCATCGTGATGAGGGCTTTTGAGGGTATGTATCTAACATAGTTGTGCAAGCTCTAGACCATACTGTCTTACAGCTGAGAAAATATAAATCGAGCTGGGATCTGCGAAGGACTGTTTCTCTGTAATGTTTAGCAAAATGAAATTCGCTGTGGTTGCCAAATTGCTCCGTCACTCAGAAGCTACACCGGATATATCATTGATGTCTGCGTGTCTCGTATGGCCACTACAAAGTTTCAACCGTTATGATATTTCTTTTGTTTCACCGCTTCGTCCACCTCGGTACTATTAGCCGCCTCAATCATAAAACGTATTGGTAAGTCTCCATGGCAAGTAGGAACATTGAGTGAAATAAGCTGACTTGCGCGGCCATTCAACCCAATGTAAATAGACTATTGTGCCAAACAAAACGAGGAACTCTAAAGCACACACGTATGTGCACTACTATACAAAGAAAATAGGCTTTCTTGTTTCAAGAACCCGTCAGGAAGTTGGAAATAGCACAAGATTGAAGGGGAAATTTGAACAAATGGCTACCAGGACATTGTTCGTTGAAACAATAGGCGCGTACGAAACCGGCGACTGATCGCTCCACTCATGCGTGCTACATAGTCCACTTATAGATATATATATATACATTACGTATAGATCCATACACATATATATGTATTACGTATAAATCTATAACCATGGTCAATATGTTTCCCAGTATGTGCCTTTACTTTCCTTAATCGAACCTTTTCAATCATATTTATATATGCCAAATTCGTTCCTCCAGAGAATAACTTCAAAAATAGCCCAATACAAAAATATTTCTATGCAGAAGGAGCAAGTGTCTATTGTCCTTGCTGTGATATGAAACTTAAATCACTCTCATCGGAATGCATGTCGTATTAATCAATTTACACACTAGATACTAACACTAACAACTCAGGTAAAACATGTGCCGAAAACTTAGACCTGTCAAAGTCACCTGTTCCTAGACAGCGAACCTGAGTAGGCAATGAGTGACTATCTTAGAAGTTAGCTTCATTTCAAACAAGTTGTTCAACTAGCGTATATATCACACGCAGCTATTGGTGGTGCACTTCCTTCAGTAACGTGTAATTCTAATTTACATTTATTCCCAAAACGCGAATAACTTAAATTATATATAGAATCTAAAAATAAGCTAATTTTTCAAACTTCTTCATATCACGTATGGATACGATTTTTTCACTCCTATTTTGTTGTAAAGTTAATCACATGACAATATATATAGGGCATACTATTAGTATCGATTACACTCATTTCTAACAAACAGTCATATAATTAAATAAATTAAAAAAAAATAGAGAACCTAACCTCTATGAGGTAAATCCGAATTGTTTTAAAATAACCCTATGCAAATTAGAATGTATATGTAAGGTTTAATGAAAAACCATGTACTTTTTGGATTCTTATACAAAATAAAAAAATGAAGTTTCTAATGATATTTAAATTTGTTGGTTTGGGCGTGAATGGCAACTGGTTTGAAAATTTCTTTCTCATGAAGCACACTTTAATATCATTGAAAAGTAGGTGAACACGATTGTTACATCCTCGCTAAACGAAAATGTTCACGTTATTAAACAAATTATTACACATGATGAATCTTACGACTGTCTGTGAAACGAATTGTCATCGTGTCAGTTTTCCACAGTAAAAGAAAGTGAATAAATATGAGCCGCAAATCTATATATGCTCACCTTTCCGATCGGCTTGAAGATCGGAGACTTGGTATGCGACTGTAGACTCCGAACTATGTGTGACATTCGGGAGTCCTGCGACTAAAGGCTGCAGAAACATATCGTAAAGGAAGTACTATTGGTCGAGAGTCGTAGAGAATCAAATTTATCTGGAAAAACTCACTAGGGAGAAATGAAGGGGCGTATATGGTTCCTCGTGCACGGGTTGAGATGTGGATGCAGACTTATGCAGTGTGGAGACTGCAATCGCAGCCCGGACTGGTGCTGCCTACAGTGGGACGTCTACAGCAATGTCTGAATTCAAGTGGTGCTAGAAACAAATCCCTTTTATCCGGCTGTACAACACTTATTGCGTTCCGTGCACTCAATTCAGTGCGTTGGAAACCACGAACGTGCCGATTGTACGTTTGAACTCTCACGTATGCACATAGGCGTAAAGAAACTCACCAAACTTCATTCCATTCAGTCGTCAAATGGGAGGCAAAGCAAGACAAGCAACAACTTTGCGGACTAGCAACACATATGCGAATCTACAGTCATTCTCTAGTTAGGTTTCATGTGGACGAGTCCACTACAGAACCAACGTGCTCAGTATCCTGCTTATGAATAATTGGGAGAAAAGCTGGATAGCTCTGGTACACTGGGTGCGGTTTGATAGAGAGCGCGAAGAGCATACATGTAGGATCGACAAGTGGCTAACTCATCTCGTTATCTGAAACATGACAGTAACAACCATAATCCCTAATCTCCTCTTCCCACCGTTCGTTCGGAGCACCTAAAAAAAGGGGAGAGAGGAAAACAGAAATAAGCTAATAAGCAAAAATTTGTAACAACCGCAATTTAAGCACTACGAATCCAATGATTGCGTAGTATGAAAAGATACGCAAAACATTCAACGGTCCGAGGGCACTCTATGCACTCGCTGATAGGTCGACTGGGTAGTGACTAGCCTGCGTGGTACTTGACTGCAGGTGCCGCAATATTTCTAGAATACAGTGGTCACTACTAAATCGCTAATGCACTAAAGCGAGCACACGCTTTTCGAATGCTGAGCCTGCGTAAAACGAAGGGGTTCTCTACTGAAGGAGGCAGGAACGGTCAAAAACTTGATAGACAAGATGATTGGGGATAAGAGGGTATAAGCAATAACTGTGAGCGAAATTAAAGGAATACTAAAAGAAAAGAGAAACGAGGGATGATTGGTAACAGTAAAGAACGAAAGTCTAACCGATTGATCTAGCGTACTCAAACCATGTTTACCGGCAGAAGTAATGTTGCAAAACGGTTCCTCCTGTGTGATGTGTAACAGGTGGCGTGAGTTTTAACGGATAGGTTCGTCTGCAGCGGCAGTCCCACACTACCCGGCGGATACTCTGTTGTGAAGCTGGATGCTCAGGAGAGTTTCTCCGTCGCGAAAAGGTGGTTACTAAATTCAGAAATGACATTGGATGACGCTAATATTTAAATATTCGAGCAGTTGCATTCAACACTGTCACGTTTTGTCTATACTCGATTAGCCATAGCGCACTCATTATATCAGACGGGATGACATGGTGAAACGAAAATGCAAACAATTGATTCGTATGAACTAGCTCCTAATCGAATTTTTTACTAAAAGTGAACGTCGTGTTCAAGGGTACTCCGTAGCCTTGGGTCAGATCCCATCACCCAGTTCAAAGAAAGAGTTCAAAAATTTACAGACAAACTCAAAACTGGCTACCCGAGAAAAATGCTGCATTGTTGGACTTCCCATAGAAGCTAGCCGGATAGACAAGCAGACAGAAAACAGATTGTTTGATTCAAACAAGCGGCACCGCCACCACTCAAAGCTGAATCGCCACAGTGAAATAAGACAACTTCCAGGACTTTTTACTATAATACATGCATGCACCAATGATTTATTGGCATTTTAATAACAATAACCGTTCTCAGGCGTGACGTTATCAATAACCCGACGGCAATGACACACGTTTCGAATTCAACTAGGTTCAGTCACAACCAATGCTTAACGCTTGTTCTAAAGCAAGGTGAAGGGCTAATACAGGTAATGCACAATCTATTTTGCAATTTTGCCGCCGATTTTCCGCAATGTGTCAGAAGACATTTATTTAAGATATTGACATAAAGTTTTTAAACAGCGAGAACTTTCAGTGAAACACGTACATTTTTACAAATACAATTCCATAAAGAAATGACATTTGTTTACAATAACACCTCTCGAATAGGTGATCTATACATATGTAGTAGAATCTTAGAAGCTTTTACATATATTCATCCCAAGTCGAAAAAGTTTTATACATACATACTCAAGCGACACTCAACAAATTTAGCAGTAGATAACAGGGAATTTGTAGGAAATAAATGTACTGTAATATATTTTTTGGTAATTATTGTACTTCAAGGGTCCTATATTTCATTTCACTCTTAAAAATGCGTATTAGATTGAGCAAAATAAATGAACTAAGTTATTACTGACGATAGGAACGATGTCGCCTACTAGCTTAGTTATTCCCAAGAATTTGGAGCGTTCACTGCTTCACTTAGTGACGTTTCGTTGATTGTGATTGCATCAGGACAAAAGTGTCAACCACTATATGGACATTCACGAATTGTAATAAAGAGGCCAGTCGATCTGAGAATTATGCATAAGCTCTCAATAGAGGAGTGGCATACATGGCGGTTAATCCCTATTCGTTTGTGAAACTATATATACCATCCAAACGGAGTGACTCGGCGTTGAGTGGCTTGGTTTTTAAGCAGCCTAATTTTATTTTCTAATTTTATTTCAGTCTGACATATTGACGCACGCAAATAAAGCACTATGTCTCCATACAAGTTTACCTGTTTGATTCGATGTTACCACAAACGCATCTTTGAGACTTGCTGTGGCCCTACCAATGGATTGATAATCTCTGTCTTTTTTTTAAGATTCCTGTCTTTGGCTCAGTGAATGAAGACTTATTTACGTTAGGTTTTCGCAAGTGGTGTATAGAATATTATGAACTGGACTTCCACGAGTTTTTACCGTCTGTGTGGCTCTCTCAGACAGGGCTGGTGTACGCAGAATTCTCGTACGTGGAGGTCGGTTGTGTCTAGTCAGTCACTTTCATTAGTTGTTGGCGTTATCGTTCTGTCGCTGATGAGCGTCGTCGCTAAGAGAAGCGACTGTAGCAAAGGCAGCGCTAAGGGATTTCGACGGTCGCGCTTTGAAGAGGCTCCACAATGGTAAGGGAGAAAAAGGTGATGGGGGGAGGGTGAACCCTGAGTGGAATAGTCAGTCGTAGCAGGAATGGTCGTCTCTCAAACACTCTCTGGCAGATGACCGCCGCCTACCACAGCCTATGTTATGCCTAATGGCGAATACTCACTTCCCCAGACACCCGGTCGGAGTCTTAGGACATCCAACCTATTCTCATGTAACAAGGTGTGCGGTAATTGCAAAACAGCCCCAATACAGTCAGGTCACTTACAAACCTCATATCGTATGCGTTGGATGAGTTAAAGTTAATGAGAAATTATTTCTGCTAGAATTAACACCGATTTTAAGTGGCGCCATTTTACTAGTAGTGCGCGTACTGCACGTGGTAAGGTCGAGACAAATTTCAATATATAACGGGTAGCAAATCTAAATTATATTTAAGCCGGTCAGGAGCAGCAAGACAGTTTGCTAATAATCAATGCTTCGATAAATCTCAACAAATTATTTAGCCTCAAATGGCATTTTAGCGTCATCCACACAGTCACTTCGTCAGCCCGTCAGCGCAACTAAAGCGTATTGATCTTAATAACTAGGCTTTTCCAAATGACGAAATCATTTAATAAACGCCTATTCATTAAAGTCATCTTTTAGATTATCAAAACATGCTGAACTTTATATGCTCAATTCATTAGGCTAACCAACACTAATAATAATTTCTCAAATTAATAATTTCTCATAAATAACTTCTCAAAAACCCACTGGGAGAAAGAGTATTTAACAAAGTCAGCTTGACAACTATCCAATTCCTATAATAGACAATTTGCCTGTCGATGCTATTAAACACATCATATTAACTAATATAAACCATTTGAAGCCTGGACAATTACCCGGGTGGTTGTCTGAAATGCTACTTCATTTAAAACAGTAATTCGAATACTATTAGCTCGAATCGCATTCTCTTTCTCACAGAACTTTACTTGGACACTGTCATATTTTTGTAAACACATATGAGCATGTTTGAGGTTAACATGTTTGAAGTTGAAGAAGAGCAACAGGTTTCAGCAAGGAGTACACAGTCGCTTGCAAAATCAAATCTTTGTTTATGAAAAACAGTGCTTTTGTTCCTAATCGTATAATACACATGGCTCCTAGCCATCTTTGATATAATCGGGACCTCCGCAGAATGATACTGTAATCTGTGCAGAGACACAAACGTATTCAGGTAATATCGGATAGAATAATCTGTATAAAGTGTATTAAAATACACATACAAAGCTCGCATGCCACAGTCGGTATAACGACGTAAACGTGCCAGAAGTACCCGCATTTACTCGTAGCGTATCCTGTCAGTAGGTACTGTCGTGTAGCTCCTAGAACTAACGTGGTTAAACTACTCAAAAAGTGTCGTGGTTAGATTGTCTTTTGGGAAATTTAATTGGGCTTTGATTCTAAAATGAGTGCCGATGTGCTTAAATGACTTTGAAAGTATATGGTTCTGATGGGCAAATCAAACGCCGTCTTTTTTTCCGCTGGACTATAACTGCTATGATAAGCTACAACAAGCCCTAGCAACTTTTGATCGAAAAATATGCATATAAAAATTGTCCAAGCTTTGTGATTCTAAAGGCTCGAATAAAAAACGTAGTACTCAGAAGATGTGTACTCAAATAGTACACGGCTGACTGATTGGTGAATTCTTCCATTATATGCTATTTTAATATAAAGTACATAGAAATTTCTGTGTTTTCCACTTATATTGTCAATTGAGGTAACGATTAGATTCCGGTGTAGGAGATTGTACTCTGTCCATCTTGGAACTTGAGAAGTTGGAGCCAACATGCTTGCAATTTAGTTCCCGGACAAGTTCGCAGACATTTACCCAGTGCTTTCAGGCTGACCTTGTGAAGACAGAAGCTACACTGGCTGTACGTGTGTGCCTCCGTGAGCCTAAGTTAGAATTACATGGCCTACAACCCAGCGGTCTACAAACCGACACGAGCTGTTTGTAGGGGTGAATGAATACTCAGCAAGTCATATATCATTTTATCAGATTGGAATAACTAAACGTGATATACACAACCATGCATACCCGCTGTCATCTGAGTCGTTTGGTCATCTGAGTGCACTCGCTGCCGCTGGTTAGACCGTAGCACAGTGACGATTTGGGTGCGGGATCCGATGAAATCACTTGCAAGCTACAGAGGGAATTGGTCCAAATTGCACGTGAGCGCCATGGGCAGAATCATTACACGAATTCGAAGTATCGTCTAGTCATTAGCCGTACGTAACAGCAGGCAATATATACAGGAATATAAGCAGTGATGTTAGTCATTTGCCTAAAAGGGCGTGGACATGTACAGATACTTGAAAAGTGAATTAATTAAGCATGTTCTCTCCATGAATGCACGATTTACATAACGGGAGAGATAATATAAAGGGGAAACATGGATAAAAACAGCATGTTATGTTTGTTTTATAGTGACTATTATACCAGCTAAAAGAAACTTTAAATTCTTAACTCGAAATTGATACAGAGACCGTAAGACAGATGCATATAACAGTGAATATGGCTTTCCATGTCCTATTTTACATCTAGTGCTTGTCAACAAGCTGTGCTGAGTTATTCTATCAGGACTCGCATAGTATTCTCATGTCTGTAAGAAATCTGACCTCACATCCAGTTTATTACGCTGGTAGGTCTTTCTTTCCTCTTATCTGTTCTGCCCTTGATTCGAAATGTCCTTACGATGTGCGTCTAACCTTGTGCGCTTCAGGACTAGCAGCAAGCGTAAGAATTAGAAATAGAAGGACTTCTACAGCAGAGCTTGGCATCTTCTCCTCTCTTACGTTCTACCACGCTTTGCTTTCCAATGACTTGCACCAAAATGGGTCTTAGATATATATGCACGAATTCGTGGAGGCTGCTTTCCGCGTCGTGTATAGCCGAGGAAGCTTCGAAGAAGAAGACCACCAGGAAGTGAGATGGGAGGGTGGTGGATATGGCTGACACTGAAGGGGGTCAAAACGTTGGCTTGCCCTGCTTTCCAGCGGCTCCGCGGGAGCTCGTTTGGGCTTCCCCAGAGCTCGGCCAGTCGCATTTCTATTGGGAGTCAAATGGTTGCTAAATGAGATACCATTAAGTCAGTTAGCTCCTGGTGCGTTCCTGGCCTTTCAAGCCTGCCGTGCTCTTCCGGCGGACGAACTGAGTGACGCCGGCTGGGCTGCTCGAGGCCCGACGACCCTTCTCAATTCGTCAGGCCGCTTTCTTTTCCCGCCTCTCCCTCTCTCATTGCTGTTCCCGTAACGCTCGTTTTGCCAGATAAGCTCCCGCATGCTTCGGCCTCCTGCCTGTACAAGAGGCATCACCCGTCGACTCTATGCGCGTACCCACGAAGCGTTGTATGTCCGAATATCTGAGCTTCAGAGTTAGTTCGTCCTTCGGCGTTACGTTCTCGCTCGCCCTGACGTCTCCGGGGACACCAGGGCAGGACCCGTACGCTATCCAAGCTCGCCATTCACCTTTCTTCAAGCCAAAGTTACTCCACTTTGGCTCTTTGCGTCTCGGTCGTTTCCACGACGTTGTCCTGACAACAATAATAACAGATGTCGCCTACAAGTAGTAGTGGCTAGCTTAAGGAAGAAGCAGTTGTCCCAGAAGCAGCTGCGGTTGCGAAACCTTATGTGTTTTGAGACAGTGGAACATAAGAAGGATGTAGAAAGACAAAAGCCGTGGGAGGTGGGATCGAGAATCGGCTAGCAATTACCCAAACACTACTTCACAGGAAAGGTAAGCCTGCTGCTAGTATGCAACTACTTCAGAAAGCATAATAACTGTAAAAACCATTTGCATTTTTCCTCATTATTTTTAATATCCTAAACTTGGGGGAGCTAATAGCATACAGGAAAACTTTGTTTTATAAATCGGATATATGGCTTCACGCAATCGCAGCCACATAGTGTGGTTGCTATCCCACACTCCTCAAAACTTTCTAAAGCAGGATTTCTACATGACGACTGGTGAGCGCCTCAGAGGCACTCCTTGGCAGGCGGCGCGCTGTCTGTATCATGCATGAACACAAAGTTGCCATCCGAGAACCATTCTTGGTTCTAAGGCAGCATCTTTGACAGCACTTTGAACGTTATGTGTTTAATTCTGGATCATATACGTACCGTACCATACCTAGAATTCGGCCATTTTTATGTGATATAATACATGCACGATTCTATCGAGCATATCAGCAGAAAAGGTGACGTAGATTTTTAGTTCACAGGACATCCCCGCATAAACAGAAGATGAGATGGTGGTATGAGGTAGTTGGGCCACAATACAGTGTGAGAAATATGTGAGACACAGAGAAGGATAAAACTCATCGCTTTGTGCATATGGGATTCTTGTGGCTTCTAAAACTAGTCAAGCATCCGTTTTTTTTTGCTCGTATACGTTGAAGATAATCGTGATGATGCTGTGCCATCACCCCTTCATATATCCGAAGCAACAATGTGTTCATTTCAAGAATCAGTGCTTTTCAACTATTTATTAAACCACTTGTTGTGCATAATATGAGGACAACCCTGGTTTTGAAAAGTGTCTGCCTTTACGTGAACACGGTTTTGCATAAGGAAATAGAACTTTAGGCGGGAAGCGCACGACTAGTTCTCACAATTAGCCAGATACTTCGCGTAAGAACGAGTTGATCAAGATCTACCGTCAGTGGGAGATAGAGCAGCGAGCACCAGGTTGGTAGGCCCACTGCAATCACGAAAGAGACATTCCGAGAATTAAATGACCTGTCAGACTGAGTTCCAAATACCGACCTCCTGGGAGTCATTGGTATTACAGCTATAGGCTCTACCTTAAAGACATTCAAATTGAACCGAGTTTGCCACTCTCAATTCGCTTTCCTCGCGCGGCCTGCCCGATCCCACATTCGCCGTGACGTCGCATTCCAACCTTGTCATAGGCATCGTCCTGGAATTCAGTTGTAGTTTTGCCTGGGGTACATGTGTTTAGCTAGAGCCTGCACATATGAAAAAAGGTTTTATACAATACAGAGGCAGAATGTTTCTACGGTAGTTTAATTTGTTTTGTTAATTTTTTCTACGGCATATGTACACTGTAAAGGAAGCTATGAAAAGTACACCGTTTGATAGCGTAAGGACATTTTTTGCTATACACGACCTTATAAAGAAATGGCTCTAAAAAAATCATTTATAAATCACCTTTTCTGGATTATAATTTCTTTCATGCCCTATTTTAGTTAGCTCCACTCACGTAGCTCCTTTTTAACGTAGACACTAAGGTCTCGGTAAATATATATATATATATATATATATATATA